>JAESUZ010004769.1:600000-846964 GCA_017311185.1 Proteles cristata cristata
CACAGGGTTTGAAAAAGCATTTGATTTCTTGGGTGTGCTGCATGCTTTGGGAAAACCAAACCAAACCAAACAATTCTTATTTGAAAACCAGATTCTTTTCGTAATCCTCAAAGGGAAGACTTAAATACAGTGTCAACCTCATCTAATTAGCCCAGGAGCACATGTCAGGCTGTTGCTGTGAAGATAAACTCCAGAAGAAAAGACCTGCTTGACACACCTCTCGTGGACTTGAAAGCCACTTTCGGTGCCATGCAGCTGCCCAATTGATGCTTGGAGAAGCAATGGAAGGTGTGCTGCAATTCAACATCGCTTGAGCGCAATTATTTCCTCCTTGAGGTCTAAGGGCCATGATCAGATGTGCTTGGGTTAATTCTTGCTGTCCCTTCTCAGTTTCTGCTATGGACTCCGCCAATCTCCCTGCCCCCCCCCACCCCACAACCCTTTTTAAGTGCCTGTCTTTCTAGACACTGGGAGGGAGGAGACACGAGAACTGGCCAAATAGATCCCTTTCAAGGGCCTCTCAATACCAGTAATGTAAGCAGATTGTATCACTGGTGGCTGGACCCTGAAGAGAATTTCAATTCTCTCAGAAGCAGACGGAAATAGGCTTTTAAAATCCTTCCTCGCCGGATTCTAACCTGCTTGGGAGCTGGCTGCCCACTTTTGCCGGTCTCCTAGCAACCAAGCCCCTTCCTCTGCAGGCACGGCTGCCCGTCCACTGGGCCAGGCTGGGGAGAGCCGGCCTCTCCCTGCTCTCCCGAGCACAGGGCAAGGATGTCACCGAGGGAACGGGTGTGAGCACTTGGAGAAATTGCTAAATGGTCCGTAAATTCACAGTGAGGACGACAATCTAAATGGGGCCACCTTTCACACATTTTTCAGGGGATCTTGGGATTTAAATTCATCCTTATGCTTTCCTCCAATAATAGCTTGCATGGGTGGAATGCTTTGTATTTTACAAAACACTTTTGCATCCATTACCTCATGCAATTCCCCGCCAGAGCCTTGAGAGACCTCCACAGTGGGGGGAAAAAGATAGGGAAATTTTATGAGTTCTCTTTGAGATGTTTTAAAGAGCCCAAGAAGAGGGACGCCTGGGTGGCTTAGTCGGTTAAGCGTCCGACTTTCGCTTAGGTCATGATCTCGCGGTTCGTGGGTTCGAGCCCCGCGTCGGGCTCTGTGCTGACTGCCAGCTCAGAGCCTGGAGCCTGTTTCAGTCTGTGACTCCCTCTCTCTCTGACCCTCCCCTGCTCACGCTGTCTCTCTCTCTCTCTCTCTCTCCTAGAGATAAATAAAACATTAAAAAAAATAATTAAAAAAAAAATAAAAATAAAATAAAGAGCCCAAGAAGAAACTCGAGGTCATTGACTTAGCACAGTAGGAAAAAAATGTAGGGAAAATGCCAAACATTGGTCTATTACTATTACTATTATTATTATTACTAGCAGTGAGTTAGGGTTCTTGACCAGCTCACCTCTGCCGTTGTGCCTGGGGGTGTGAATGAAGTCCAGGAAAGGTAACAGACTCTCTTTCTCCCTCCTGCTTTATCATTCCTGTCCCTTCCCCAGCAGCCACTGTTGGGATTAAAATTGATGTAATTTTCTTTGTTTCTAACAACCTCATTTTGAGTTTTACCTATAACATTCTCCCCTTCTGACCACAAGAGGAAAAGAAGAATAGAGACATTATTATTAGTATGCTGGACTCATCTGCTGAGGCTTCCACAACCAAATACCACAGACTAGGGAGCTTAACCAGTGGAACTTATTTCTCACAGGTCTGGAGTCCAGGAAGTGCCAGATCAGGGTTTGGCTGGTTCAGGTTCTGGTGAAGCCTTCCTTCTGGCTTGCAGACAGCGGCCTTCTCACGGTGTCCTGACATGGGGGAGAGAGAGCTCTGGTGTCTCTTTGTCTTCTTAGAAGGGCATCCATTCTACCAACCCTCCTGGCCTCACTTAGCAAAAATATCCCATCTCCAATGCAGTCACTTACAGAGAGGGTGTGTGTGGGAGAAAGTGGTGGTGGTGGTGGTGGTGCTTAGGGCTTCAACATATGAATAGGGAGGAGAGAAGCACAATTAGGTCTGTAGCAAGCTCCTTCATTCTCCTACGGATAGAGGGAAGGGAGAGGCCAAGTCTCCCCTACCCAGAAACCCTGCAAAATCCTCCTTGGCTGGAGACGGAGGCCAGTCTTTAAACTGTGGGTCAGGAAATGTGGCCCAGTGATAAAAATCTGTTTGTGTTTCCCTCTCTCATTTGTGGATTGGAATCCTTTGAAAGGAGTTACTGATACATTGTGTTTTATAGCATCTTCATCATCTTAATGGTGTCCAAACAATGAGCATGATTGTTCTAAATGACTCTGCTAGAAAAGACAGGGTCTAAAAATGCCATAAAGGAGGTTGCGTCTGCCTTCTTATCACAGCACAATTACCAGCAGCCTGTTCTCCTTGTGAGAGATGTGGTAGCTGGAGATTTCTGAGTGACTCTCTTTCTCACCACAATAGAGAGCAGCAGCTGCAGTCATGGTGGTGCCCAGGTACTCCAGCAACCAGGAAGCCCAGACAGGGGGTCTGCCAGGACACACATACCCCTTCACTCTTGCCCTGGCCATTGATCTCATCTTCTGCCTACGTCCTGGTTGTCAGACTGAGGGGGTAGATGAGGTCTTGGTTTTGCAGCAGCTGTAACAGTTTTCCATCCTACGATGCAAGTCTCTGGACAGACCTAGGCAAAGTCCGAACTTCACAGGCTTGTGATCTTGAAAAGAGAAAATACAAGATGCCCAGGGGACAAACCTAACCAAAGAGGTCGAAGACCTGTTCTCAGAAAACTATAGAACACTGATGAAAGAAATTGAAGATGACGCAAAGGAACGGAAAGATGTTCCATGCTCATGGATTGGGAGAACAAATTATTGTCAAAATGTCTGTACTGCCCAGCAATCTCCATAGTTAATGCAACCCCTGTCAAAATACTGGCAGCATTTTTAACAGCTAGAACAAACAATCCTCAAATGTGTACGGAACCATGAAAGACCTTGAAGAGCCAAAGCAATCCTGAAAAAGAAAAGCAAAGCTGGAGGCACTCCAATTCCAGACTTCAAGTTATATTATAAAGCTGTGGTAATCAAAACAGTGTGATGCTATTGCAATAATATGGATGGAGCTGCAGGGTATAACGCTAAGTGAAATAAGTCAGTCGGAGAAAGACAAAATACCATATGATTTGACTCATATGTGGAATTTAAGAAACAAAACAAATGAACAGAGCAGAGAAAAACAAAAAAGAGAGAGAGGCAAAGCAACAAGCAGACTCTTAACTTAGAGAACAAACTGATGGCTACCAGTGGGGAGGTGTGTGGGAGGAAGAGTTAAATAAGTAGTGTGGATCGCTTGTGATGAGCCCTGGGTGATGCATGGAATTGTTGAATCACCGTATCACACACCTATAATAAACGAATGTAACACTAATAAACTAATATAATAAACTAATATAGTATGTTAACTATACTAGAATTAAAAATTTTAAAAAGAGGGGCACCTTATGGCTCAGTGGGTTGAGTACCTGACTTTTGGTTTGGGTGCAGGTCATGATCCCAGGGTTGTGGGATCGAGCCCCAGGTTGGGCTCCGCTCTGAGTGTGGAGCCTGCCTAGGATTCTCTCTTTCTCTCCCTCTGCCCTTCTCCCCTGTTCTCTCTCTCTCTCCAAAACAAAAACAAAAACAAAAACAAAAACAAAAAAAAGAAAGAGAAGGGGAAATACAAACACAATTTTTAAAATAAACTTTTAGTTTTACAATGATTTTAGATTTACAGAAAAGTTGCAAAGATAGTGCAGGGAATTCTGCTCATACCCCTCCACTAGTTGCAGAGTTCCCCAATGTCATCTCCCATTTCTGAGGTATACTTGTCGAATTAACAAACGGGTACATTACTATTAACCAAATTCTTACTTTATTCAGATTTCACCAGGCTTTCCACTAATGTCCTTTCTCTGTTTCAGGATCCAATTTGGGGGCCACACTGCATGCACTTAACTGTTATCTTCTTAGGATCTTCTAATCTGTTACAATTCCTTAGCTTTTCTCTGCCTTTCATGCCCTTGGCATTTTTGAAAAATAGTGGTCAGGTATTTCTGTAGAATGTCTCTGAATTTGGGTTTATCTGATGTATTTTCTCATGATTAAATTGGGGTGGTGGAAGTTAGGTAATTTTTTTTTTCTTTTTTGTTTTTCATTTGTTTGGTTTTGTTTTTTTGGAAAGAATACCACTGAGATCATGTGCCCTTCTCATTATCTGGTAGCCACATGACATCACTGGTGATGTGAACCTTGGTCATGTGGTTAAGGTGGTGTTTGCCAGGTTTCTTCACTGGGTAGTTACTGTTTCCCTTCTCATACCCTTTTCATTGGAAGTGAGTCGTTAAGTCCTGCTCATCCTGGGAGGTGGGGGGAGGAGCCAGGGGAGTGCATACATATATTATTTGGGAAGACTTGTCTTTTCTCCCCTATTTATTTATGAAATGTGCATTTAAATTCTTTTAATGTTTATTTATTTTTGAGTGAGAGAGAGAGGCAGACAGAGGGAGACAGAAAGAGTGGGAGCTGCCGAGGGGCAGAGAGAGAGGGAGACAGAATCCGAAGGAGGCTCCAGGCTCTGAGCTGTCAGCACACAGCCCGATGTGGGGCTCGACCCCAGAAACCGTGAGATCATGACCTGAGCCAAAGTTGGACACTGAGCCACCCAGGTGTCCCTGAAACACGCATTTAAAAAATCACAATATACACGCTGTAAATTCAATGTTTTTGGTCTGAAACAGCAAGGTCAAGTACTCTCAGACAAGAGCACTGAAAGAGAATACGACATCATATGCTGATCTAAATAAAACATCAGAAAATCTAAGCATTTTGAAGACTTTAAAAAAAAATGCTTTAAATTGCACTGTACCAACAGAATATTGCTTTGTAAGATATCCTCACTATTAGAAAGGGTCTTGAACCCCACAATATCCATTGCAATGGGCCTTGCTAAGGATTGAAGATTACTTCTGAATTAAGGCTGCAGAGGGGAACTTTCAGGGCAAAAATGATATTGTTTTTTATGAAATGTGAATTCTATTTCTCAGAGTTATAAAGAAAAGGAAAGGAAAGGTACAAGCTCCTTCACAAAACAGACTGCAGGCCAGAGATAACCCTTCCTCTGTATCCAGAAATACAGAAAAAAAAATGTAACATGTGATACAAGCATCCTGGATTCTCTTGAAGAAAGAGCACCTCTTTCCAGCTTGGGTTGGAAAAGAGCACTTGGCTGGATTGACAGAAGCCAGTTGTTCTTTGGAAAAGTCCAATAGGGCAAAGGACCAAGCAACAGGGAACCAGGGAATCAGAGGAGGCTAAAGACCAACATTCACTCTAAAACCAAGGCAAAAAGACCAGCAACCAGACAAAACGAAGCCAGAAAAACATTTTTTAAAATATTTACTTTTAATTTAAAAATAAAAACAATATACTGCAAAAATAAATACAGTCAAAGGGGTATATAATGAGAAAGAACTCTCCTTTTTTTAGTGTTTGTTTATTTATTTATTTATTTATTATTTATTTATTTTAAGAGAGAAAGAGACAGAGCACAAGCAGGTGGGGGCAGAGAGAGAGAGAGAGAGAGAGAGAGAGAGAGAGAGAATCTGAAGCAGGCTCCAGGGGCTCCAACCCACCAACCGCAAGAGCTAAAGTCAGATGCTTAACTGCTTAACCAACTGAGCCACCCAGGCGCCCCAGAACTCTCCTGCTTGTTCCAAATCTCTGGGCCCATTTTTGGAAGGAAATCTCTACTAATGGTTTCCAAAGATGCCCACTGCAGCATTATTTGTAATAACAAAAAGGCTGGAAGTTAGTGAAGTGCCCATCAGTAGTGCACTAGTCAAATAAATTATGGTTCTGTCATACAATGCGAGGCTATATAGACATCACAAAGAATGAACTCATTTTAAAGGGCTTCCGTGGGAAGGTCTGCAGAATGTATTATTAAGTGAAAAACAGCAAGATATGTAGAGCATGACTTGTCTTTCTGATTTAGGTCACATGAGCCTCATTCAAAAGTCATTGCCAGACCATCACCACTAGAACTGGTCTCAGAAAACGCATGGAGAGGGGCGCCTGGGTGGCTTTGTCGGTTAAGCGTCCGACTTTCGCTTGGGTCATGATCTCGCGGTTTGTGGGTTCGAGCCCCGCGTCGGGCTCTGTGCTGACTGCCAGCTCAGAGCCTGGAACCTATTTCAGAGTCTGTGTCTCCCTCTCTCTCTGACCCTCCCCGGCTCACGCTGTCTCTCTCTCTCTCTCCTAGAAATAAATAAAATTAAAAAAAAAAAAAGAAAACACATGGAGAGAAGTCACAGACTTGGCAACAGTGTGCTGGAGAAGAGTGTCCCTACTAAAGTCATATGCCTACTAAATGTCACTAGAAATTTAGCCCTTGACATTAACATGGTACTCCCACTATAACTGACAGCACACTGGGATAACCTGATATGGATGCTGTACTTCACTGATTCGGAAACACTTTTTTAAAAAAGTCATGTTTAACAAATCAGGATGTGTCTGCCAGGTAGCAGTTGGTGAGGGGGCTATCTTTGCCCACACAGGCATAACAAGATTTGGCCAAGGACTGGGAAGAAAATCCAGGAGATATTAGTGAAATTAGTGAAGAAATCTTTTTTTAAAATGTTGGAACAGCAAAGGGGCGCCTGGGTGGGTCAGTTCATTAAGCGTCTGTCTAAAGACAGATCTCAGGTCAAGATCTCACACTTCATGGGTTCGAGCCCCACATCGGGCTCTGTGCTGATGGCTCAGAGCCTGGATCCTGCTTCGGATTCTGTGTCTCCCTCTTCCTCTGTTCCTCCCGTGCTTATGCTCTGTCTCTCTCTGTCTTTCAAAAATTAATAAATGTTTAAAAAGTTTTTTTTAATGTTGCAGCAGCAAGGATGACGATGATGATGATGAGCGTGTGTTTGTGTGTGTGTGTGTGTGTGCATGTAAGGAGGGTAAAGAAGCAGTCTTCAACTTTAATTTGAAAAATGATTTTGAAGAGGCAAATTTTAAATGTGAAAAAGTTTTACTTTAACTGGTTTGTTTTGCTCTGTTTTTTTCCTTTTTTTAAATGTACACACAAGACTAATGTAGAATAAAAATCTGTGTCTAAATAAGTCTAAAGAGGTCTTTCAATAAGTATAAACAATTCAAGTGAAAGTAGCGTATCAGAGCTTTATTGGCACCCTTCATCATTTCTTTGCAGAATGTGAAACAACAGTATGTCTTACAAACAATGGTATTTTAGATTCAGTGAGAAATGGGGGGGTGGGGGAGGGGCGTTTCTTATTTAAGAAAAAGGATGGCCTGCTGAGGGATTCGGAACACACAGCTCATCTCTGATGGGCCTTGCTCTTAAATAAATTGGCTGACTTTCAGCCACCCTTTTATACCTCTGAAAAGACTTGGATCTGAAAAACATAGTATGAGAAAGGACAAGAGAGAGGTGTTTCGTTTAAGTGAAGGTATTCCTTATTAACCTACAGTTTGCTTTTTTCGGTATAACAAGAGTGTGTTAACAATCATTCATGTGTTAATATATTTCTTTGTAGCAGAGTTTCCCTACTGTCATTCTTGCTTGAGGTACTGAGGAGGTTACTTTGGCCAGAACCTGTATTCTGCTAGTTTGTCCCAACTGTAAGCTCAGGACCCAACTGCGAAGCTGCTCCTCACTTGGCAAGCATTTCTGGGCTGACCTGGGGTGTCTCTCATGCCTTCGGAGTAAGTTAGGTCCACAGTATGAGGTTCTGTTGTTTTTTCCTCCACTTTGGTCTGGTATCCTTCCACAGGGGGTGCTCAAATCTACGTGGCACTGGCATTTAGCATTTAGCTTGCTGCTGCTTCTTCTGGCTGCTGCTAGTACGAGCTTGGGTTCTACTGCAGACTGGGGGAATAACTATCTCGCTCTTTGGCCTACACTGTTGCTGTGTTTTTCCTTCCCTCTACTCACTAGAAATGGGCAGTGAATCTAAACAGAGCCAATCAAGACTCTTCCCTCAAAGTTTTGAACTTGGAGAGCTCTAGAGTCTCGAGGGGTAAATCTGGCAGCTAAATTTCTAGAACTGGTGTGAGACGAGAAAGCCAGCATATAGAGAGAAGCAGAGATCTGGATTTCAGGCCCAGCTGTACCTCTGTCCTTGCTATGGTTTGGTTATGTGAGTTGAAGTTGCTTAAGCTAATTTAATTTGGGTTCCGGTCACTTAAAAAAAATTTTTTTTTAATATTTATTTATTTTTGAGAGAGAGAGGGAGAGAGAGAGAGAGAAAGCACGAGTGGGGGAGGGGCAGAGAGTAAGGGAGACAGAAAATTCAAAGCAGGCTCCAGGCTCTGAGCTGTCAGCACAGAGCCTGAAGGGTGGGTGGCTTGAACTCACGAAACGCAAGAATGATCTGATTTGAAGTCAGACACTTAACTAGCTGAGCCTCCGAGGTGACCCTTGGTTCCTGTTAGTTGTAAGCCAAGTATACTCACCACACCATGACACCTATCTTTCAGTCTTTAACCCCCATCCCTCTTTATACCTGAGTTCATGGTGGGCTGTGATGAGAAAGAAACCCAGGCAAATGACACTGCACCGAGCCATCGCTCACCATCTCTTTTGGCCAACGCCATGGTCTGGGGCTAAGCTTGTGATTCTTTCCTAGGACCAGTTCTCTGTCTGACCATTCATCCCTCTACAACTCAGTACTCACTCTCTCTTACTCAAATCCTACTTTTCCTCTGAAGTTCCCATTACTTAAGTACCAAATTTCTCTGTTATCTTCAATGTTTTCATTGAGTGTTTCCTCCATCTTCCATCTTGACTTTTACCAAACTTTCTCCCAAGAACATTGCTTCTTCTGTGTCCATCTTAAATGGAGGATGCTAAGTTATACATGCGTCGTGTACTTCAGGGTCAGCAACTGACATCTTGTTTTCCTTGTTCCAAAATGCTACTTCTAGACCATTATCTTCTTACTTTGATGTGAAAATAACATAGGGCCCCCAAAAGGGCCCTACTCCCCTCTCCTCATCTCCATTCTGTCTTTTACTGCTCTCCTAGTATCTCCTTCTCATTCAGAGGTACCATTCGCCCATGACTCACAGACTCCCTCTCTATCCCCACTCATGCCATCATCCTGGGGGTCTTCAACATGAACAACCATCCAAAATCTCAGTTTCTCTGTCACTAACTCCCTCATTACCAAAGGCCTTCCCTCCCATACTGCCCCTGCCACCTCTTCCCACTGTCTCAACTTGGATCCTGTCATTTTTCAGAAACTATGCCAATGCCCATGCCACTAGTTTCAGCATCTTGCTGTGCAACCACAACCTCTTATCCATCTTGTTCATCTAATGACTCCCCTTGTGTCTGCCCTTCAACAATATTGGGGCTTCATTGGAGCCACTCCTTTGACCTTTTGGCTTTCTCTTTGTCTATCAGCTCCTTTACCAGAAAAAGCATTCTGTTTCCAGAGACATTAATGTCAAAAGTGGCATCTGGTACCAGAGGTGGCATGGGGTCATGTTGACAAAGATGGCAATGGAGTTATATTTGATCTCCCTATATCCTTGACACCGCTAAGGAATACTAGTCTTGTCTTTACCAACATGCTAGAAAAATACTTCCTCACTGCTTCTTTAATTTGTGCATCTGATCACTAGCATAGCTGAACACCTTTTTGTGTGGCTATTGGCCATGTGTTTTCTTTTGTGAATTGTTTGTCAATTTCCTTTGCCTATATTTACGTTTGGGTGCTCATCTTTTTCCTATCAATTGATAGGAACTCAATGTATTCAAAGATATTAGTTCTTTGTTATATATATTGCCAACACATATTTGTATTTTAACTTTGATGGTGGTGATTTGTGTTTTAACTGTAACTTTTCCCTCTCTAGAAATTTTTAAGATATCTAACTTAGCAGTCCTTTCTGGTTCCTCCCCTTGGTGACAAGCTTCAAAAGAACATCCCCATTTGTTCTTTAGATGGTTCAAGCTTCTGCATTTTTAATTTGTAATGTCTCCTGAATTTATTTTGATGTAAATAAGTACAGCGTGGATCTGGTCCTTTTTTTTTTTCTTTCACCAAAATGGCCAGCAAGATGGCTCAACACCGTTTGTTGAATGTTATCTGATTTCCACTAATTTGAATTCTATTCCCTTTATCTGTCTTTATGTCACAACCAGACTCTTAGTTTCTACAGCGTGAAAAATGTTTAATATCTCCTAAAGTAAGTTTCTTTCATCGGCAAGAGAGCATGACTCTCCATAGGCAGGTGTTTTCCCATGACCTTTAAGTAAAGCTTGTTGTTTTCGTCACAGAAATTAAACATATAAATTTATTTGCATCTTTTTCAAAGAGATTGTTTTTATCTGTTTACTTTATGTTCTCTGCTTTTTGTGTTATCTAAGTATTTCCTTTGTTTCCTGTATTTTATTCTATATTCTATGATGTATTAACAAGAGTAGAAATGTTTTATTTGCTTGAATTCTCTGTGGTAATTTAGATTTCAGAAATTCTATTTTTAATTATTCTATTAATGTCTTTAGGCTTAGAAAAGTAATCCTTAAATCTTTTTTTCTTTATCAATGGCAAGAACATAAACCTTTTCATGATCCTATGTTGGGTTGGATTTTTTTTTCCCTGTTTAGTCATCAATGAATGACGTAAATAGATGCAGACTTAGAGTTTGCCAACAGACAAGGTTTCTGGAGTTTACTTTGCTCTTTCATCTCAAAGCCCGTAGATTGGGCCAATAGAAGAGCCTCTACCAGATATTTTTGTTATATTTCTGCTGGATCTGAAGATACACATCAATCAACCTGCAGCCCATTTCAATCTGTACTGTTTCTAAACAAGAGAGACAGATTCAATTAGCGGTTTGCTTAAACAGTATCGGACTTGAGGGTCACGGGCCTCCTCAGGTCTTCCTATTTCTACTCCTTCTCACAAGGTAGAGGTGGCTCTGTTCTAGGAGGTGGTGCTTCTCAGCTTGCTTCTACCACTTCCGGTTCTATCTCATGCTGGGAGTGACAGTCCCCAGATAACAGCGGAGAGCAATGCTGAGAGGGTGATAGGGTCTGAGCCCAGCTCATTCAGTACCTGACTCCAGCACAGTTAGGAAATGGCAATTTATTTGTCTAGATTGTCTGATCTGTGCCTGAATTATGTATAGATAATAAAGGAAGACTCTAAATAATTCCTTCCTTCTCTAGGGCCATCTGCCCTGTTTGCCTTTAGAGGATGGAGCATGCAGGAAGCAAATTAAATAATATGTTTCTTAATCCCTCTTTTTGTCTGCCCTGCTGCAGACCTGCGATACTGTCTTATTTACGGTTTCTAACGCTGTTGCTAGTTATGTATTTTGCTCCTGGCATTTTAATGGGGAGGCAGGAAGAATGGTATCAGGGACAGCATTCTACTGCCATGCTAACCCAGAGAACATCTATATATTTTTTTCAAAACGAATGATGTAACTAAAAACCTACCCAATTCAGGAAATGCAAAATTTGCAGTTCTTGTGGGAATATTATATCACCACCTTTGCATTCACTTAAGGTATTTCACTTAAGAGGCAGAGCAGTAATCTAAGATACTTTCTCCTCTACACGTATTAATGCAATAGTCATAGGTTAATATTTCATTAGACTTGAACTAAGTATTTGCAGATGTGCATACTAACAGTGGCCATCTTAATATTGTACTGGTGGGGGGAGGTCAGCAAACACATCCATTTCAGAATGATTCGTACTAACCATAATGATGTCTCATTTTAAGAAAGTATCGTATTGTACTGGTATGTTTCTCCTCATGGGATATCAGGAGCTTTATTTTAAGGAGTCTTGGCACAGTGCCTATAAATGTGAAAAGAGATTTTGATACTGAGATACTGAGACAACAAAGAGAAAATAACATTTTAATTCTTTTCTTAAACTGCCCCCCCCAAAATTGTTTCTTTGCTATGAAATGCAGCAGCCCTAAGCTTTGCTATTTTAGTATTTGTTTTTATAACTCTGCTTCTACTAACTATAGGAGACTGGATTAGTCCTGCACCTGAGTTCCATAAACTATAGAGAAAGGCAGGCATACCTTGGGGAAAGAAAGTGTGTTGCAGGTGACAGCAGGTTTATCTGGAAGTCTCCGTGAACCACCGGGTCTTGGGAGTGGGAGACAAACATGCATTAAGCTCTGTTAATAGACTCTGACATCAGAAATCTGTGATACAGATGCTGCTGGACTCTGTGCTCAGGGACCACGTGGAGGCATCGCGCTCATATCCAGGCACCTCATTTTAAGAGAGATGCTGCACTGAGAATGAAATGCGCCTGGGAAAGAGTATCCAGGTGGCAGAGATTAAAAAGAAAGAAAACACACCCACACAATGAATTGGAGAACAGATTGAGGAAGAGGCAGAATAGCTTAGATTTAGAATATTTTAAACCGCACTATGGAGAAAAGATGTTACAATTTGCCTCTGTAGCTTCAGGGGGCAGGATCAGCAATAAAGGCTGGAAGTCTCAGGGGGACAAGTTTGACTCAAAGTGAGGCAGGATTTTCTCACAATGGGGGTTGTTTAGTTGGAAGGAAAAATGCCCGCAGAGTCTTCCTTCTCGGAGTTCAGTTAACAGAGACTCCAGAGATACAGGTCAGGATTCCCATTTGGAGGGAACAAATAACTACATCATCTCTAATGGTCCTTCTAACTCTATGATTTCTAGTCCACTGTCGTTTCCCACGATGGGATTTTATAACCGAAACGTTATAATATTCAAATTCATATAATACTTTTATATACAATCAGACCATTCTGTAGTAGAAACGTGTATCATGGAGGATCTGAATCACAATGAAATCTCAGAGGCTTGTTCTTTGTTTCAGAACTTCAGAGCAAAATTTTTGTGATCCAGTCTTTTGACAGTTAAAAAAAATCTTAGGGGCGCCGGGATGGCTGAGTCGGTTAAGCGTCTGTCTTCAGCTCAGGTCATGATCTCATGGTTTGTAGGTTCAAGCCCCACGTCGGGCTCTGTGCTAATGATGGCTCAGAGCTTTAGAGCCTGCTTCAGACTCTGTCTCCCTCTTTCTCTGCTCCTCACCCACTCATGCTCTGTCTCTTTCTCTCAAAAATAAATAAACATTTTTTTAAATCCTAGTTTTTTTTCAGTTTCTAATACTATTTTCAAAATACCTTTCAATTTAGGGTTGCCTGGGTGGCTAAGTCAGTTATGCGTCTGACTTTGGCTCAGGTCATGATCAAGGGGTCCATGGGTTCCAGCCCTGCATCCGGCTCAGTACTGACAGCTCAGAGCCTGGAGCCTGCTTCAGATTTTGTGTCTCCCTCTCTGTCTGCTCCTCCCCTGTCGCTCTCTTTCTCTATCTCTCAAAAATAAATAAACATTTAAAAAAAATCTTGCAATTTAGGTTAGCTTATTATTAAGCCTTCCTCTCTCCCCTGCCCTCTCCATTTGCTGTTAAGGCTTAACCATGAGGCTGGGTTAAGGAGAAAGAATTAAATGGAGCAAGACAAAGAAGGTGCTCACCTCTCCTGACCCAGGTTACTGAGACAGAAGTCCTGCACAAACAGGAAGGGCAAGTAAAACAAACAACTCCTCCTCTAGCCTAGGAGTCTAGAAAGAAGAAGGGTGAGAAAAACAGGAGAGTAGAGAATGTCCAGAAATCTTCCTGGAGCCTCAGCTCAGAATAGTGAGGAGTGTTAGATGGGTTACAGGGAATACCAAGGGGAGTCAGATGCTGGTTTGCTTCCGGTTGCACTCTGGAAGGAGATCCTCTCAAAGGATGCGATGCCCCAGCCTGTGGGCGTCACATCAGAGGACACTCGATTGGGCAGCATGATTTGCAGAGGGAGTACTAGGGTTTGGTTTTCCCGAATAACTGCTGGTTTCGGTGTGTGGTGGGGAGGACCTGGAAGGTTCCACATACCTCTGAGAGGGAGCATGCCTGGAATGCCACTGAGGCAAGAGCCTGTGTGTCTGCAGTGGGGCCTGTGATGGTGGGGGGCAAAGAGTCAGATTGTCCAGGGGTTGGGTGGACGAGGAGGCAGAACTTCAGCTTCGTCTGTGATGCCCACAAGAGCTGAGGAGCCAGTCAGCAGGGAGGACCAATGTGTCTTGGTCAGGCTGGAGACCTGATCACAGACAATGACAGAGGAAGCTGACGGATCAAGTGGAGATGCGTCAGAAAGAGAAATCATTGCTACAGAGACCAGCCAGGAGTCGGAGAGCCATATAGACACATAGATCTGGATCTAGGACTTTCTTTCCTGCTGCCAACGTCCCTCGGCCATACCCCTTCCTCATACACCTAGGCACCTTCTTGGAAAAAAGCAGGGAGGACAGCCGAAAATCTGATCTATTCTGGACAACATGAAGAAATGACATTCTCTTGCATGTCTGAACTGGAGTACAAATAAATTTTTGAGCCCATTACAAATGCCAATAGCACAAAAATCGTGACATGGAGCTTGAGGACAGACACTTATATTTCCAGAGCCAAGGGTGGTGTCTAGAACATAGAACGTGCCAAACAATTATTTGCTAAGTTAACCAATTAAGTGATAGCCAATTGTCAGTAATAGGGTGGAAGTGGAAGAATATTTTTACAAAGTCAGATATATTATTGTTGAAATATCAGTCACTTCCTTGGTTCGATGCAGGCTCTCTGGGGAATCTATATAATTCAGTCTCCATCTGAAACAGGACCAGCAAGATAAAGTATCTCATCAGGGAGAAATTGAAAAGATGAAATGGAGTAGGAGGGACTAGCATCAGAAAGGACTGTGTCATAAAGGTCACTGAGAGGAGATGGAAGGAAAAAATCAATGAAGAGCTGCAAAAGAAAGAAAGAAAATTTGTAATAGCCGAACTTAATTTAAGTCAATGACAAATGGAGTCAGGTTTGGGTTATGTATATGAGGCTACCCAGTGTAGTCCATTTTATTTTTATGCAATATCCTTAATACCCCATGTCATAAAGCACTTAACATAAAACACTCAATGAAAGAATCAATGACAGACTGGAAAAGACATAAAAATAATTAAAAAAAATTTTTTTCACATTGCGTTTTCATACCAATTAATTTCAAGATGAGTTGCTGGTTTGTTGATTTGCATATTTACTAGTGAACACAATTCCCTTTGCCTCAACATAGCCTAATACATTCATAGCCTAGAATCAGAGCCCTGGAGAGGATGCTTTCATGGTACTCTTTATGACAGAATTTCTGCAAGGCTAATATCTTAGACACCTTTTTCTTCCTCATCCACCTCTTTCTATTCTTTTTTATTTTAACAACACAATATATCTTAGATCTGCCCAGCTTCAACTCCCTACACCTCTTGTCTAAGCAAGGGAAAGAAGATAAATTTAACTCCTGTGCCAGTTCAAATGGACTAGGGCACTGCACTGAAAAGGATTCTGAGGTATCAAGCTGGTACACTGGGAAAGAATGTTAAGATAGTGTGGGGATGTCTCCTGTGGATATGGGAGAAGGGCCAGTATGTCAGCAGTGCATGAACTATCCTTGGCCCATGTATTTTTACCAATCTCTTCTTTATCTTCTTATCTTTAGTCTCTTGCCTGTATAATATTATCTTCCTAAAATATTTAGGAGCATTCAGTTTCCCTCATACACCTCTTATGGCTCCTTAGTTCTTAGTTAAGAAGTCTGGTCTTATTAGCATGGCATTCAGGGCCATCACATTCTGGCTTTACCTTTCTAACCTTCTATTCTACTACAGCCTTATATCACTTTAATAATCACCCCACTTTCTAGCCACAATGAACTATTCAAATAGATTCCTGAAGTATGCCTACATTCATGGTGTCCCCTTTCTTTGAAATACCCTTCACTTTCTCATATGCATATCCTAGACATCTTTCATGCTTCAGTTCAAAAGTCCTCTCCTTTGGAAAACCTTTTCAAATCTTCTCAACCAGTTGGATTTAACTGATAATTTCTAGAATGCACTGTACGCCCAGAAGAAAATGAGCTCAGCTAAGCATTCTGCACAAGAAGCTACTTACCAGGTTTTGCCAACGTTGGGACCCAGGACCTTTGCTGTGTTAGTCAGAGTAATTGCCTATCCAGAGATGTATGTATTGTCATTTCTGGAAGGACTTTATAAAAGAAGCTAAGGGGTTAAGAATGAATAAACCTGCAGTCTTAAAGGAGACTATATATCATTATTTCTTAAGCCTAAATATATTTAGTGGGGTTTGAAATTAAGTTCTTGCCCCTTATCACAAGTAAACTAGTGGAAATCTTGCCCAGAGTGTTCTGATTCAATAGCAATGAGTGTAAATGAGACAAAATTACCCAGGAAGACTCACAGACTGGGTTTTTATTTTTTAAATGATGTCATATAGGTTATTTATTTGAGACACTTTTACATCAGGGTGACTCTGAACAATGGAAAAAGATGCAGGGGGGCGGGGGCCTGGGTGGCTCAGTCCATTAAACATCCAAATTTGGCTCAGGTCATGATCTCGTGGTTTGTGAGTTCAAGCCCCACACTGGGCTCTGTGCTAACAGCCTGGAGCCTGCTTCAGATTCTGTGTCTCCTTCTCTCTCTGCCCCACCCCTGCTCATGCTCTGTCTCTCTCTCTTTCAAATATAAATAAACATTAAAAATTTTTTTAAATGGGAAAGGATGAGCTAGGAAAGCAAACAAACAAAAAAGATACAGAGGTTGAAATATTATCATCAGATAAAGTTGAACTCAAAGCAAAAAATAAATGCTAAAGAGAAAATATTTCATCTGTGATGAAATACAGCAATAATGAATCTTTTTGTACCAATACACCCACAGAAAATTAATCAATGGGCTGCACTGTGTGAGAATGAATGAAAATAGGTGTCTTTGTGGGCAAACTGCACATATGGGCCCAGGTAACTGTCTTGGACCCAGGCTTCACTGAACGCCAAGTTACCTACTGAATGTCTTCAATGGATATCTAATACTTAGTCATCTTAAACTTAGATTTTCCAAACCACGTTCCTCCTTCATCCCCGAATCTGTTTTGGCAATCTCCAACTTCTATAAACAACAACTCCATTCTTCCAATTAATTGTTCAAGCCAAAAACCTTGGAGTTTTTCTTGACTCCATCCATTCTTCCACATCCACCTGTTTTCTTTCAGCACATACTGCCCTTCCTCCAGTATACAGCCTAGATCCAATCCCTGTGTGTCACCTTTCAGTTGCTACCCTGGTCCAAGGCATTATCTCTCATCTGGATGATTGCAATACTTTTACAGTTGGTCTCTCTTGCCCTTGATAGGACAGCCAGAATGATGGTCTCCTTTTTTTTTTTTCTGTTTATTTATTTATTTTTGAGAGAGAGAGAGAGAAAATGAGAGAGAGAGAGGGAGCACACAAGCAGGGGAGGGGCAGAGAAAGAGAGGGAGACAGAATCTAAAGCAAGCTCCAGGCTCTGAGTTGTCAGCACAGAGCCTTAGGTGGGCCTCAAACCCACAGGCCTTGAGCTGAAGTCAGACACTTAACCAACTATACCCCCAAGGCGCACCCAGAGTGGTCTCTTTAAAACCCAAGATTGCATAACCTCTCTGCTCAGAGCCCTCCAATTACCTTCCATCTACTCAGAACAAAAGCCAAAGTCCTTACCTCCAGCCCACAAGGTGTTACCTAATTGGGCCTTCATTTCACTTACTTTATCTCCTATCACTTTCCCTGCCTTACTTGCTTCAGACGCACTGGCCTCCCGCTACTCATAAAATAAGCTAGGTGTGTCCCTGCCTTTGGGCCTCCACACTATCTGTTCCCTCTGGCCAGAATACGTTTGCTTGGAGAGCAGCATGATTCACTTCCTCAAGGCCTTGGGTGCCTGTACAGGAGTTACCTATCAGAGGAGTCCTCCCCCGATCACCCTTGCTGAAATAGCAATTTTCTCCTCCTCCTCCCTCTCCCTCCACCTCACTCTCCATCCTCCCTACCTGCTCTATTTTTCTACATAGTCCTTGTCACATCTGACCTGTGATATGTACTTATTTTTTTAAAAGTAGGCTTCATGCCCAACACAGAGCCCAGCGTGGGGCTTGAACTCACAAGCCTGAGATCAAGACCTAAATGGATTTCAAGAATTGGAGGCTTAACTACTGAACCACCCAGGTGCCCTTGATACGTACTTTAAAAAAAATTATTGATGTTTGCTGGACTTCCTCTTTCCCCTCCAGAATGCAATTTCCCTGAGGCCAACACAGGGATTTGTTGGGGGGAAGGGAGGCTCAGTTGTTTTTTGATGTGGCCCCAGAATCACTAACAATACCTGGCATATGGTAGAAATGTGATAAATATTTGTTGAATGGATTGAATGATTGTGCCACCCTTAAGGCCAGGGAGAGGTAAAGGTGGTCAGTTTAGCTAGCCCAGATTGACTGCTCTAGCATGGAGTTTGGCACTCAGCAGGCCATCTCATTAAGGAAGGAGTTGTTGGGGGTCCATGCCTTTTTTACACAACCTCATTGTATCTCAGCTTCTTTTGCTTCCACTTCCCTCCCTTTGCTCTCACTACCAGCATGAGCACCATGGTCAAGAAGATTTTGTAAAGGCTTGATGAAGCACTTTCTAGCTCTGAGCATCTGCCATGAGCTGTGGGGCTCCAGGGTGTGGACTGCCTGATATTTTTAGGCAAAGAGAGTATTTAGCGATGAGCTCACCCATATGAAGTGGAACAGAATAGGGTCAAAACACCTGCCCCTGCTACTACTGCTCTGTAACTGACGCCTCCAGGCCCTGTTAGCAGGCCCGATTCAATCAGTCCTTGTAATTAAAGGCCTAATGCAATTGGTCAACACACGCAGAGGTTAAGCGTTTGCACGTTGACAAACCTGAGTTCAAACTCTCCCACTTGGTAGCTCTGAGACCTTGAGAGGGTCACCTAAACTATCTAGGCCTCAATTTCCTCACTCATGACATAGAAATAATACTAGTACTTGCTTCAGATAGGTGCTGATAGGGTTGAATGAAAACTCTAATCAAACATTTAGCATCTGAGCACAGTTCTTGGGCCATAGCAAGGACTCAACTAGGAATAAAAGCTGCTATTATAATGGTTAGAATTTTCACCCAAATTGGGGCGCCTGGGTGGCTTAGTCAGTTAAGCGTCCGACTTTCACTTAGGTCATGATCTCGCTGTTCGTGGGTTCGAGCCCCGTGTCGGGCTCTGTGCTGACTGCCAGCTCAGAGCCTGGAGCCTGTTTCAGTCTGTGACTCCCTCTCTCTCTCTGACCCTCCCCTGCTCACGCTGTCTCTCTCTCTCTCTCTCTCTCTCTCCTAGAAATAAATAAAAACATTAAAAAAGAATTTTCACCCAAATTATATAATAAGGTTCACATACCACAAAAAATCCCTCATAAGAAGAAAATCACTTAAACTTTCATCCTGCCCCCAAAATGCTTAATATGGGCCATTTGAACTCTGAATTTTCAATGACTGTGTTGTGTCCTTGAAGTTACTGAGGGCTAAAACTGTAGAGAGTCCAAGACAGAGCTCGAGGATTAAGAAATAAAGTAAATGTTTACCTGTGTTTTATGTGCTTGGTCTATGAAATAGCTCTGTTTTCACTGACTTGGCCCAAATTGATCAGGGATTGAAGACCTTAATAATGCACTTCTACATATAAAGTTGATTTAGCTGTTTGTCTTTTCACTGCTTTGGTATTCTTGGACTTTTAGAGCAAACCTGACCATTATTATCAACTGAAAAGTAATGTGTCCTGCTCCATATGGATTTCCAGTCAAGTGGCTGCTACTGAAGGACTTGGAACGAGACCCGAGTTTGTGTGTCTCATGGGCCGGCTGCTGTAGGATATTTGTTTCTCTTTTGCTTGATGTAAGTCTGTATAGTTTTTTGTTCATCCATTAAACTGGAAACACGTTGAGATAAACAACAACAAAAAAATTTGCTCTCCTCCGTGCAATCTACTTGTGGTCTATATTGGGTTAGATGGTTGAATACCTTAAGAGTGGGTTGCATTGTATTTTCTCAATGCTTTTTGGAATTGGAAATGGCCTTTCTCTTTAATCCCCAGAGACTCACTCATTCACACTCCTAGATCCACAGGTCTCTGGTTAATATGCGTGAGTGTGTGTGTGCACACATGGGCGACAGGGACAGAGACCTGTCTTGGGTGTAAGATAGGATCCAAACCTATCCAGAAATGTCTGATGAACTAAAGAACAGATCTTCAAGGAGTTGATTTATATGAAGGTTTAGTATGAAAGAGTTGTTGGTGCTTATGAGGAAAGAGCCTGGTATTAGCCTGGAAACTTGCTTCACAGCCTCCTCCTGAGGACTCAGGCCTGAGGCACATGAAGAGAGGAACAGAAAGATGTAACGATTTCCACAGAGTTTGGAACACCCAGAGATCACTGGGTGGTTCTGACACAGTAAGGAGCTCTGCCAGTATGGGCCTACCTTAGAAACGTCAGGAACATGAGGGGGATGGACTTGTGGTTCAGCAGTATCTTTCTCACAGAGGACCCAGCAAAGGCAGCAAGGATGAGGCACTTTGCCCTCCCACCCCCTCACACACAGTAGCTTCTTAGGTAATACACATCACCCACTATAACAGGTGGGAACCACACCAACATAATTATTCTCATTGTTGATGTTGAGTGTTCCCATGTGCCAGGCACAGTGCAAGGCACAATTCATCTCATTTTACAGGTCGAGATAGCAAATTGTCTAGGTCACATACATAACATGCGATGCATTTGAATTTAATCTAGGCAGCTTGGCTCATCACTCCTTGGTATATCTCCAGGGTTGTATGAAACAGAAGAGACAGTCCAGAAATAGATCCAGATACGTATGACTGTTTTATATGTGATAAAAATCATATCTTTTAAAAGTGCAGGTAAAAATGGATTTATAAACAAATGGTATTGGGACAAGTGCACAGCCATCCAGAGAGAAGTAAAGTTGGATCCCTACCTCACACTGTACACTAGAACGCGCTTTATATGAATCAAATGTGTTTCAATATAAACATAAAATCGTATACACATTAGATGAACACACACACAAATTCCTTTATAACACTACAGTAGGAAAAGCCTTTCTAACAATGACTTGAAAGTCATAAACGTAAACTATGATAAGTTTAATGATATAAAAAAGTCAAAAGACAAATGACAAAAAGGGGGAAAAAATGAACTCCTATCAGAAAAAGGACTAATCTCTGATTATATAAACAAACCTAAAAATTGATAAGCCAAAGACCAAAGACTCAGTAAAAAAGTTAGGCCAAAGACATGGACTGTCGACAGAGAAAAAAATGCAAATAATTCTTAAATATGCGAAAAGATTCTCACCCTAACTCAGAATAAGAGAAATGAGATGCCATTGGCAATGATGTTGCAATACCACATTTCACATATCTGATAGCCAAAAATCCAAACATTTGACAATATACTCTGTTGGTGAACAGAGTATAACAAACAGAGATTCTCCCCATATGCCACCGGTGGGAGTTCACAACCCTGTGGAGGGCAATTTGACAATATCTATAAAAACACAGATGCACCGACCTTCTAACTGAACAAATCCACTTCTGAGAATTCATCCTACATACCTACCTGTGCACGTATAAAACAACAGATGCCTAAGGTAAGCCATTGCAGCATCGTTTCCCTTGGCAGGTTGGAGAGAATTCAAGAGCCCATCATTTGGAATCTGATTAAACTAGGGTAACTGAGCCCATTGAAGGATTATGCATTTGTAAAGTGAAAGGAAAAAACACATAGGGACCTCTCTATATATTGATTTTTAAAAAATATACAGAGCATATTGCCAATGAAAAAAGCAAGGCACAGAAGAAGGTATATGGTTCATTACCTTTTGGTAAGAAAGGTAGAAAATAGAAATATATGTTCACATTGGCATAAAGAAAACTGGAGGGAAATGTAAAATAGCGAAAGGACCTCTTGGGACAGAGGAGTGGAAAACAAAGTCAATGGAGGATGGGAGAGAAAATTGTCATGCTATAACTTTTTATATTGTTTTTATTTTTAACCATGAGTATGTATTATGTAATAAAAAATGAAATAACTCAAAGAACTTTCTTGTCTATACGTTTGTTTGTTGGCTGCTTTCCTCAACATCATGTGCTGATTTTAGCCTTGGATAACAGAGGCTGACCTAGTTTTGATCTATCTTCAAAACACTGAACTGATCTCAGTTATCAGCCGTGCAAATTAGAATGAGGTCAGTTGTATTGTGTCCAAGAGTGCAGACAGTAGAGGCTGAGCAGGACATTTCCTTAAGGATTTTAGAAGAGCCTTATAACTGAGTGTTATTAGGCCAAAGAATGACAAGGATCCAATTTAAAGTTATACGTGGCCTGCTCCAAGAGAAATGCCATTCTTCAGATTATTCCAGAATAGAGCCACAGGTCCAAGTCAACATGGGGTCTGCTGTCAGCTCTGAGGCATTCGAGAGCCCTGTGCATGTCCAACGCATCAGACAACAAGGGCGAAGTTGGTCTCAAAACTGGAGGCATGATGAGGGACGAGCGTTGGTGGGTACCTTTGGCTGCCATCATTCTTTGGAAACTAACCGAGGGAGCTGAGCTTGAGAAGAAGAGAAAGTGGCCCGAATCAAGAGGATTAAATAGGGAGAAGGAAGGAGAAGAGAACTAACGTTTTTCTGAGTGCCTACTATTTGTTGGTATTTTGTATTTTGTTGTTAAAATCTCCCAACAGCCCCATGAGGTAGGTTTTATTATACACATGTGAAAGAAGAGGAAACTGAGGCTTATATAGGTTAGCTAAGCCAAGCTCAGCAAGGTTGTAAGCGATGAGGTCAGATTTCTTTGATGCTACCGTCTATGCTTTTTGTACTGTAACTTTCACATTCATATTTAGCAACAGACTCTTCTAGTCACCCATTTTCTAAATAGCCCTTCTTTCTCCTGGACCCCAGTCTCTGCTTCCCCACCAACAGAGAAAGCCATGAAGACTTCCAGGCTTGACCTTTGCCGGCTAGAGTTCCTAGGGTCACAATTCCTCCTACATTTTTCCTGCTGCTCCTTGATCTCCCCGTGCCCTGGCCCAGACCTCACATGTGCCCAGCCGGTGTTACCATTCTTGCAGATGCCTATGGATATGATGACTCTCAGGGTTTGGGGTTGTTTTGAGAGCTTTTTCTCTTGAGGAATTTGCTTAGGGACTCTTGGTTCCCAGTTTGAGTGGTACTATCTTATGTCAAAATTCATGTCATCCTTTGTGCCTGCCATTGCCGGTGGAGTCCAGGCTTCCCGTCCCCCCTCCAACTGACCGGTCTCTTGCTTATTGCTTTAGGGAATTCCTTAATGGGTTGGGAAGAAGCCTGTGACTTCTCTTTGACTTAGAGGCTTTATCTTCAGGTAGAAAGTCTTTCTGATTTCATCTCCTCTCTACTAGTTCACGGGTCTCAAAGCCAGCCCCTGAGATGCTGGGCTGCATGGCTACATTCCCCTTAGACCTTCGATAAACCTGCAGCCATATTGGATTTGGTCCCGGATGGTGGGAACTAATTCAACCATTTCCCTCAGGACCCAGCACTTCCCAGCACCCATAGAGACAGCACATTTTTCTCTTATTTCCAACCTACACACTCCTTTCTGCCTGCCCAGCCCTCCCTTTAAATGCCATCTCTTCTAGAATCAATAAAATATCAAATACACTTAATCACTTAAATACCAGCTTTGTGATGCTATTCATCTCACTGAAGCATAAACATACATGTATATACATGTGTGAAACACACCACATGCTGGTGTTTATCCAAGTTAATGCGCTGCCATCCTGAGGCGTTTTGCATCCTATTTTTTTTTCCCTCACTGAATCTCTCAGTGACAGCCCAGTGACCTTTTGTCTGAAACAAGACCGTATCTGTGAAGTTAACTTCCGATGCGGCACACATTTTGACTTGTAAGCCATAAAGGGACAGCCACAAGTCCTGACTCTTTATAGATAAATTTAACACATGCATATGTATCATCCCCAGGCGCCTCAGATTAGAGGCCTTTGGAAGAACACAGTGTTCATTTATATTCCTCTCGTAGCTGGAAGAAGCATTAAGCAGTTACTTTTCTATTGATGCGCGAAGAGACTGCAGGCCGAGAGTTCTGTCTCCTCCTGGTTGCTTCTCTCGCCAGCCCCTTTCGGGGAGCCTATGAAAACCACTCCCTATCTTTTTTTTTTTTTTTTTTTTTTTTACAAATAGTTTATTGTCAAATTAGTTTCCACATAACACCAGTGCTCATCCCCACAAGTGTCCTCCTCCATGCCCACCCCTCCTCCCCCCCACATCCACCAGTCCTCAGTTTTTGTCAGCATTCAAGAGTCTCTCATGGTTTGCCTCTCTCCCTTTCCCCCACCATTTCCCCCTTCTTCTCCCCCTTGTTCCTCCATCAAGTTCCTCCTAATCCTCCTATACGTGCAAACATATGATATTTGTCCTTCTCTGCCTGACTTATTTCGCTCAGCATAACACCCTCAAGGTCCATCCATGTTGCTACACATGGCCAGATTTCATTGTTTCTCATTGCCATGTAGTATTCCATGGTATAGATAAACCACATCTTCTTGATCCATTCATCTGTTGATGGACACTTAGGCTCTTTCCATGTTTTAGCTATTGTGGAGAGTGCTATGAACATTGGGGTACATGTGCTCCTATGCATCAGCATTTCTGTATCCCTTGGGTAAATTCCTAGCAGTGCTATTGCTGGGTCATAGGGAGTTCTATTGTTAATTTCCTTGAGGAACCTCCACACTGTTTTCCAGAGGGGCTGTACCAGTTTACATTCCCACCAACAGTGTAGGAGGGTGCCCGTTTCTCCACATCCTCGCCAGCATCTAGAGTTCTCTGATTGGCTCATTTTAGCCACTCTGACTGGCGTGAGGTGGTATCTCAGTGTGGTTTTGATTTGTATTTCCCTGATGAGGAGCGATGCTGAGCATCGTTTCATGTGTCTGTTGGCCATCTGGATGTCCTCTTTGGAGAAGTGTCTGTTCATATCTTCTGCCCATTTCTTCACTGGGTTGTTTGTTTTTCGGGCGTGTAGTTTGGTGAGTTCCTTGTAGATTCTGGATATCAGCCCTTTATCTGAGATGTCATTTGCAACTATCTTTTCCCATTCCGTTGGTTGCCTATTAATTTTCTGGGTTGTTTCCTTTGCTGTGCAGAAGCTTTCAATCTTGAGGAGGTCCCAACAGTTTATTTTTGCTCTTAATTCCCTTGCTTTTGGGGATGTGTCAAGTAAGAAGTTACTGCGGAAACCACTCCCTATCTTGGAATAGCCAGGAGCCCCGTGTAGAAGCATCTCGAAGGTGCCACTGGCAGTTGCAGTCCCCGCTTGAACTCTGGGAAACAAACCGCCCACTTTCCACGCTGGTGCAATTTACTACAAGTCGCAGCAGGAACGGTCCCTGTTTCAGACTGGCACCCAAATGTCTGGGGCTTGGAAATTTATAATTGGTGCTTGAGAGAGCCACCAAAACTTCTCAGCAAAAAAAGGTTTTGAAAAACTTTCTTGCCAACCTCAGTACTTCCACGGGCCAGGTAATCTGTGGCAATACTCTTGATGCCTCTCGTGGCTATCTGAAAGCGGGGACCCCGTTTCTCCAGAGGACATCTATGCCTTTCAACGGCCTGATGCCACAGCCGCTTTTTGTGGCTCTGATTCTCTCTGCTCTGGAGATGGTGCAGAAATGAGTGGAGGTTCAGGTGGGAATGTTCAGCAGGTATAAATGAATTCTGCCAGCTATGAGCTCACTGTTTGCACACAAAGATCCCTTAAGATTTAAAAATGTGGAAGTGAGAAGGGTAGTTTGATTTTCTACCTTCTTCATTAAGGCTCAGTGCTGGAAACCGACAGGAGAAAAGTGCTCAGCTTAAGCAGAGGACCCCAGCATGCTGAAAGGTATGCCCGTGTCTCTGTATCTTAAAAATTCTAAGCCCTCCATTTAAAAATAGCTGTTAGACTTATGTTTTTATATTATGAAAATTATAAGATCTCTCGGTAAAATTTTGGGGGCAAAAAATAAAAAGAAGGGAAGTGGGAAATCCCGACCATCATCCTACCATCCAAATCAAGTATTGTAATACTTTGTTGTGTTTTCTTCCAGACTTTTTAAAGCGTTGGCTTTCAAAATTTTATTCTCTGTCTCTCTTTTAAGAAATTGATTCCCTTGCCAATATTTGCCTCACCAAAAACAAAGTAAACCTTGTAAGAAACTCAACAGGGTGTGGCAAAGGAAAATGCACTTTTCCCACTCTCCACTGGGCCACGTAGACAGCCCTGGGGGCCTGTTTCTCTTCCCAGTCCTTCACAGCCTGGGAAGTAAACTTCCCCTCTCTCCTTTCAGAATCTATAAATTAAGGTTTGGGGAGTAGACCCTGATTTCCCTTTATGTAATTCTCTGGTGATTTAGCCAACAGGCTCTGCATCTCCTCCCTTGGGACATGGTTTATCAAACTCTTCTCCCCCTACCTCACCGCATCCCAAGTCTGTCCCCACAGCTGAATCCTGGGAATTAGCAGCTTCCCTCTGAAGGAGACAGAAAACCCCTAAACAGCACCCTCAGAAAGGGAGCAGGATCTGAACAGCTCACTGCCAGGATATTTCTGGGGTTGGTTCTATCTCAGAGGAGCTAAGCTGAAATGTGACAAGATTAATAAGCATGTTAAAGAAATCCAAACACAGGCTGGAGGACTGCCACAAAAGTCATTAGCACACGAACACACACAAACTTTTCTCTCTTTCGTCATTCCTCTGTGCTGTCAGATTCTGGAAGAATTTTCATTCATTTTTGTTTAAAGTTGGATGAGAATGCCACAGCAAGACGGGTCCTGGGGTATCTGTAGGAACAGGTACATAATTTGTGGGACACAGCAAAATACAAATGCCTGCTCCTTGTTAAAAATGTATTAAGAATGTCTCAGTGGTGACAGCATTAAACCAAGCACAGGGTCTGTCTGAGCGTGGGGTCTTGTGTGACCCATCAAGTCTGCATGTATGATTCATATTCTTGTAAGCTGTTTCCATGTGCCTGTTCTGGTTTTAGGGACCTAGTTTGCATTTAGAATTCTCCTTCCTTTTCTTTAAAATAGGAGAGTAGAGATGACCTGTGATGGAAAAAGCCAAATAGGATACTCACAGACATCTGCCTCTATTAACTCAGCTATTAATGATCAATTCAGCGTCAGGAATTAAACCAGTGACTGAGGAAAATATTGACAATTGGTTTGTTGTTGGTCAAGAAAAGGTGGGTAGAATTATTTTCTGTAAGGTACTTAACACAGTACTTGGCACTCAACTGATGTGGAAGGAACCAGTCCAGGAATGGTGAGAATGTCAGGTTTCGGAGAATGAGGGGACAAATGGAGACCTAATAATGCCTTTTATTTCTTTTAAAAAAAAACAACAAGTTGAAAATACAGGAAATGTTTTTTCGCTGAGCCTGGGCAGAGCGAAGACAGAGACACAATTGAACCATGTTCAAACTTTGGTGAAAACGAGTAAACAAGGGAGAGATTATACATAATTATAGACAATCATGTTT
The DNA here is from genome assembly GCA_017311185.1 of Proteles cristata cristata. Classification (NCBI taxonomy): domain Eukaryota; kingdom Metazoa; phylum Chordata; class Mammalia; order Carnivora; family Hyaenidae; genus Proteles; species Proteles cristata. The sequence goes on from JAESUZ010004769.1 coordinate 627,653, forward strand.
CAGGGGATAAACAGCAATCAAAAGCAAGGAGGTGCTGAAGCCTGGCACCTTTCCAGTTTCAGCCAGGACCCAGGAGTGGAGAGAAAGCACTAGGTAAGAACCATTCCCCTGAAAAACTGTTTTCAGTTAGTGAGGGGATGGCCTGTTGAGCTGTTTTGTGTTGTTTGGATTTTACTTTTTCTGCCCAGGGGTGGGGTGGCGGTTATAGAGTTGCTTTGGCTGTTCCTTTTTGGCACTTTGGATTTTTTTTTTTATTTTTGCCTAAGGCATTACCAAAAAAAAAAATAAATAAACTGTCCAAAGGAACACTGAAGCCAAAGCCAAATCATTTGAAATGCTTGGCCAGTACAGAAGGAAAAAAAGAATCTCTGAACCAAAACCTCTCCATTTGTTTAACACATCACAGCATAACACGTTGAAATGTATAATTTGCAAAAACAAACACTGAGAGACCCAGTTTCTGCAAGAGCCAAAATAAGAGACCGATGAGGTTTTGATCACTTAGACCCCAAAAATTTATGTGGGGGGAGAAGACTGCATTTCATTTGGCACAATTTGTGGCCAAGTTATCCAAATAATTATATCTAGATCTCTGCTAGGTATTAGCTACAGGGATTTGGCTTTTTCTCCCCTTTTTTCTGAGCTTAGCGAACTAGCGGCATTAAGACTTAATTGGATGCTATAAAGACTGACTTGAAAGTCAAGAACATTCTACCGACACCAGATGGCTGTGGCCTAGGAAGCCGAGGGAAGAAGGGCTCCGTGACCTGCTCAAAATCTGCTCTGCACACCCTTAGGCCCCTGAGCATCTTAGAGGTAATCTTTGCCCCTCTGCTTAAATTAAATGTATATTTTACACATAATTATAGGGTTCCATGGACTTCCAAGATGGTATCCGCCTGAATTAATCGTGTTACGGCTTCTACACAGGTAATTAACCAGGTAGAAATGGCCTGGGGCATCGAAATAACCAAAAGTGCTTCAGTATTGGGACATTGAAACATCTTCAGAGGCCTAGCAAATGGTGAGGCACCGGAGACAGTAGTTCTTAAAGTTAGCATGCATTAGCATCACCTTGGAAAGCTTGTGAAAAATGCAGAATACAGGCTTGGCCCTCTGAGCTCCCGAGTGAGTGTGGGCTAAGGTGGGGTCTTACTGAACCTGCATGCTGTAAAGCCAGGGTCTGATGAAGACGGGTCAGCAGATCACACTCAGAGAAGTATCCTGTAGGTTTTCAAACTTGGGCAAGCATCAGAATCACCAGGAGAGGTTTTTAAAATGCAGATACTGGGCCCCACTGCCTGGGTTTCTGACTCAGGAGAAATCTGTAGGGAATTTGAATTTCTAAAGAGTTCCCACGTGGTACAGCTGCTGCTGGTCCACACTTCGCACCGTGTGACCCACTGCTTTAGACCCTGATACGTATTTAAAATACGGTTCCAAGAAACCAGCATTAGCATCACTCGGAAGCTTGTTAGAGATGCAGACTCTCAGAGCATCAGTTGGTTAAGCGTCGGCCTTCGGCTCCGGTCATGATCTTGCGGTTCATGAGTTTGAGTCCCGTGTCAGGCTCTGTGCTGACAGCTCAGAGCCTAGAGCTTGCTTCAGAGTCTGTGTGTGTGTGTGTGTGTGTGTGTGTGTGTCTTAAAGATAAATGAAACATTAAAAAATAATTTAAAAAAAAAGAAACGCTCTGTGCCACACTTTATGAATCAGCATCTGCTTTTTACTAAAGTCCCCAAATGATGTGCATCACATGAAAGTTTGAGAAGCGTGATTTGGACTATAACAGCCTTTTGCAACCATAAATACACATGGGAAGCTTTTAGAACAAACCTGGGACCCAGCTGCACAGACTTCCGGTTTCATTGCTCTGGGTACAGCCCTGGCATTGGGATTTTTAAAAGTCCCCACGTGAGGGGCACCTGGGTGGTTCAGTCAATTGAGCGTTGGACTCTTGGCTCAGTCGATTGAGTGTTTGACAGCTCTGTGCTGTCAGCTCAGAGCCTGCTTGGAATTCTCTCCCTGCTCCTCCCCCAACAAATAAATAAAAACAGTTTAAAAAATAAAATAAATAAACGTCCCCAGGTGATTCCAATATGCAGCTGAGTGGAGGGCCACCGCTGAAAAAAATGCTGGATAAGCATTTGTTGGGTGGATAATTGGAAATTTATCAGAAATTATCAGAAATTAATGGAAATTTCTGGCAACGCTAGTTATCTTCACACCTGTTTGGTTCTCCTTCCTGCTGAGTTGCCCCTGACTTGTCCAGCCCCACAGAACATCCACAACCCTGATGCCACCGACCAAGAAAGAAGTCTCTTAAAATGTGAATACTCTGGACATGCACAGAAAGTAATACAGAAAAAAGAGAATTAAAGGGGAAAAAAAAACCCAGCTCTAATTAGTATTCTCAGTGGGACTGGAGAGGCCATTGCAGTGCTAAAGTAGAAAAAAAAACTGTCACAAAAAAGGAGCAATCTGAGAACAACAAAGAGTTCGTGGAGATGAGAAACATCGTTAAAATAAAATGCACAATAGAGTAGTAAATGGCAGAATGGCTATAGCAGAACCAGGAATTAGTAAATTCTAAAAGTTGTTTCCAAATACCCAACTAGCTGAATTAAAAATTTGGGGACCACTCATTTAGAAGACAGACCTAAGGGGTTCTCCCAAAACCTATAAGAAAGAGACAGAGGACATTTTAGAAGAGGAAAAAACAATAAGGGGCACAGAGCAGGCCATAATGTTGCAAAACTCGTTGGGGTGGGGGCTGGAACGGGAGGTGGGGTGCTGGTGCACCCCATCACATGTGAGCGATATGATGTTGTGGCTTTAAATGGAGGACGGATGTTGGAAATATGCTATCTGTAATAGACGTTCCAGAAGTAGATAACTGAGCAAGAGCAGATGAAATTATCGAATAAATAATAAAAGACCATCTTCATATAAAAAGGGACACCAGATGCAAGTCTAGCTTTATTTTTTTTAGCAGCTAGCCTGGACTTTTCATATAAATGGAATCATGAAATATTGGTCCTTTCATACAGTTAAGTGTCCAATTTTGGACTTAAAATTTGTCTTATACAATAGGAGTCCACATTCATTGCTTTACATGTGAATACCTGGCTATCCCAGCACCATTTTCGGAAACACCATTGTTTCCTCTGTTCTACTGTATTGGCACCTTTGTGAAAATCAGCTAACCATAAATGTAAGAATTTATTTCTGGATTCTCAATTCTCTTTCATTGACCTATCCATCTACCCTTACGAGGGTATCGATTACTGTGGCTTTCTGGTAAGTTTTAAATTGGGAGGGTGTTCCTTTTTTTTTGTTTTTGTTTTTTTTTGTTTTCAGGATTATTTTAGTATTCTAGGGCTCTTATATTTTTATACACATTTTAGGGTCACCTTGCCAATTTCTGCAAAAGGGAAAAAAGGCAACTGGGATTTTGATAGGCAGTGTATTGACTCTGTAGATCAATTTGAGGAGTATAACCACCTTAACAATATTAAGTCTTGGGATCTATGAACATTTATTTAGGTGGTTCTTAATTTCTTTCAAAAATTTTTTGTAATTTTCAGAATGGAAGTTTTGTGATTTTATTAAATTTATTTCCAATGTATTTTATTTTTTGATACTATTGTAAACAGAATTGTCAATTTTATTTTCAGATTTTGTTCATTGCTAGTGTACAGAAATACAACTGATTTCTATATATTGACCCTGTATCCTGCAACTCTGCTGGACTTGTTAATTAGTTCTAGTCATTTTTAGTGTATTCCTTAGGAATTTGTGTCTATATAAACATGTCATCTAGATGAAAAATAGTTGTATTTCTTCCTTTGTAATCTGGATATCTATTTTTAAAAAGTTTATTTATTTATTTTGAGGGAGAGAGAGCAAGCACACATGGGGGAGGGATACAGAAAGGGGGAGAGAGAGAGAATCTCCACTGACAGTGAAGAGCCTGATGTGAGGCTCAAAGTCACCAGCTGTGAGACCATGCCCTGAGCCAAAACCAAGAGCCAGATGCTTAATCGACTGAGCCACCCAGGTGCCCCATATCTGGATATCTTTTGTTTTTGTTGCCTAATTGCCCAGCTAGAACCTCCAGCACAGTGTCTATGAAAGCACTTTTGTCTTATTCCTGACTTTAGGGGAAAATTATTCAGTCTTTTCCCATTCACTGAGTTTTTTGCAGATGCCCTTTATCCAGGTTAAAGAAGTTTCCTTTTGTGGTAGGTAGAATAGTGACTACCCAAAGATGCCCACATCCCTGTAACTTGTGAATATGTTAGGTGGTACGGCAAAGGGAAATTCAGTTAGCAGATGCAATTAATGTTTGCAAATCTGGATTTAAAATAGAGAGATTATCCTGGATTATCCGGCGGGGGGAGGGCAGTACAACCACAAATGTCCTTAAATGTGGAAGAGGAGGACAGAGGAGTAAGAGATGTGAACTCATCAACCTCGAGATTATGACCTGTGCCAAAGTCAGTTGCCCAACCGAGACACCCAGGTACCTCTTGATTGGGATTATTTTTTAAAATGAAACGAAGGGGGCTTCTGGGTGGCTCAGTTGGTTAAGCATCTGACTTTGGCTCAGGTCATGATCTCAAGGTTCTTGGGTTCGAGCCCCACATCGGGCTCTGTGCTGACAGCTCAGAGCCTGGAACCTGCTTCAGATTCTGTATCTCCCTCTCTCTCTGACCGTCTCCTGCTCACACTGTCTCTCTCTCTCTCTCTCTCAGAGATAAATAAAAACATTAAAAAATTTTTAAAAATAAAAAAAACGAAACAAAGCAAGCTATAAACTACATTATAGAGCTCTACCTAAACCAAAATGACACAGCCAGTTTGAAAAGAGAACGATGGATGGGTATGTTCCAGGTCAAAATATACAACAAAAATCTGGGTCCCAAAACTAATTTCAGACAAAGAATTTGAGTCTAAATGAGCAAGGTGGTCTGAGAGCAGGTGCTGTTGGTTAGATGATCTAACACTGACTGCCAACGCCTTCACTTCCTTCCTCTAACGCAGAGGCTGGAAAAGCTAAATGTTCAATTCACTTTCCTAACCTCCTTTAGAGCTCCGAATGACCACATTAATAGGGTTGCCAGACTTATCAAGTAAAAACACAAGATACCCAATTAAATTTGTATTTCATAAAAGTATGTCTTAACCAATAGTTGAGACATACTTCCATGAAAAAACAATATGTTTACTTACCTGAAATTCAAATTGAACTGGGAATTCTGTATTTTATGGGAATTCTGTATTTTAAAAAAATTTTTATTTAAATCCCATGTTTTAGTTTAGTTTAGTTTAGTAATGTTAGTTAACATATGGTGTAATAATGATTACAGGAGTAGAATTTAGTGATTCGTTACTTCTGTATAACACCCAGTGCTCATCCCAACAAGGACCCTCCTTAATGCCCATCATCCATTCAGCTCATCCCCTACCCACTTCCCCTCCAGTAACCCTCAGTTTGTGCTGAATTCTGTATTTTATGTGATAGCTCTGACCAATGAGGCAGTGGTGTTTCTGTATTTTATTTACTTATTATTATTGTGGTAAAATATATTTTACTATAAAAACATATTTACCAGGGGCGCTGGGTAGCTCAGTCAGTTAAGCATCTGACTTCGACTCAGGTCATGATCTCGCGGTCAGTAAGTTTGAGCCCCACGTCAGGTTCTGTCCTGACAGCTTGGAGCCTGGAGCCTGCTTCGGATTCTGTGTCTCCCTCTCTCTCTCTCTGCCCCTCCCCCACTCATGCTCTGTCTCTCTCTGTCTCAAAAATAAATAAAAACATTTTAAAAATTTACCATTTTTTGCCATGTTTAAGTGTACACTTTAGTGATATTAAGTACATTGACATTGTTGTGTAGTGCTTCCCTAGCAGCCATCTCTGGAACGATCTTTCTGTTATAAAACTGAAACTCTGGAGTGCCTGGGTGGCTCAGTAGATTAAGTGTTCCACTTTGGCTCAGGTCATGATCACACGGTTTGTGGGTTCGAGCCTCGCGTCGGGCTCTGTGCTGACAGCTAGCTCAGAGCCTGGAGCCTGCTTCAGATTCTGGATCCCTCTCTCTTTCTGACCCTCCCCTGCTCATGCTGTCTCTCTCTCTCAGAAATAAAAAAAAACCCAAAAACTGAAATTCTGGCGCGATTAAACAATTATGACCCAATACCCCCTTCCCTCAGGACCTGGCAGCCACCGTGCTATTTTTTGTCTTTGATTATTCAAAGTATCTCCTGTAAGTAGAATCATACAGTATTTGTCCTTCTGTGATGGGCTCATCTCCTTTACCATAATGGTCAATGTTCATCCATGTCATAGTATGTGTCACAACTTGCTTCCTCTAGAAGGCTCAGTACTATTCTGTTGTAAGTATACATCACACTTTGTTTATCCACACACCCACTAATGGAGAGTCTGGTTGCTTTCACCTTTTGTGTATTGTGAATAATGGAATGAACACGGGTGTTCAAAAATGATTTTGAGTCCTGGCTTTCAATTCTGTTGGAAGCAGAATTGCTGGATCATATGTTAATTCTCTTTTTCATTATTTTGAGGAACCACCATACTGTTTTCTACAGAGGCTGCACCCTTTTACATACCCTTGGGTGCTGCAAAAGGTTCCGTTGAGTTGGTTGATGTTTCCAGTTGGGCTTTTCTGTTTCTTGGGACAGCATGTATCCTAACTGATGTACCATTTCCATAGATTCAGAGAGAGACAGGCCTAGATCTAAGTGAGGCCAGTCAGATTCTTCCTTGGAGCTTTTATGCCAGTTATTTGGACAGACATACTCTTTCTACTAGGGTTTTACATCAGTTAGGGCTCAGCTACAAGTAACAGAAAACTCAAATAACAGTGGAATAAACTTATTTCCTCATGTGAAAGAAGTTTGAGATAAACAGTCCAGAATAAGATAGCAGTTCCTCATCACTATCAATTACCCATGATTCTTCTTTCTTGTCTGCTCTTTCTTAGCATGTAGCTTCACTCCTCAAAGGTACCTCATGGTCATAAGGTGGCTGCTGCAATCCCAGCAATCCTGTCCATGTGCCAGGTGGGGAAAAGGGAAAGAAGTAACAGGGCAGAAGGATGCAGGCTGAGTCAACACCCTTTAAAACTTGGCTGTAGCCCCATCTTATGACTTTGAGTTTTGGTCAGCCCTGTATCCTACCTGCAAGAGAGGCTCAGAAACGCAGCTTTTAAAACTTGGGCACGTTGATTGCCAGAATAAACTGGGGTTCTGTTAGGGTACTGGGTAGACTAATAGACTAATAGTGGTCTCTGCCACAGATTAAGTCTACAAAAAGGAAGTCTGATGGGACACCTGGGTGGCTCCATCGGTTAAGTGTCTGACGTCAGCTCAGGTCATGATCTCATGGTTCTCGAGTTCAAGCCTTGCTTCAAGTTCTCTGCTGTCAGCACAGAATCCACTTTGGATCCTCTTTCTCCCTCTCTGCCCCTCCCCAACTCATGCAAGTGTGTACATATGCACACACACTCTCTCTCTCAAAAATAAACTTAAAAATTTTTTTAAAGTAGGGGCGCCTGGGTGACTTAGTCGGTTGAGCGTCCAACTTTCACTTAGGTCATGATCTCGTGGTTCGTGGGTTCGAGCACCGCGTCGGGCTCTGTGCTGACTGCCAGCTCAGAGCCTGGAGCCTATTTCAGAGTCTGTGTCTCCCTCTCTCTCTGACCCTCCCCTGCTCACGCTGTCTCTCTCTCTCTCTCTCTCCTAGAAATAAAATTTAAAAAAAAAATTTTTTTTAAAGTAAATCTGGAGCACCTGGTAGCCATTGTGCAGAGCAGATGGAGAGAGCCTACCAAGAAATGGAGAAACAGAACTCTGACATCAAGGGATTCCTTGATCCAGGTGTACCTTAACCTCCCAGCTACTTATGCTGATACATTCCTTTGTTTCTTACAGACTTGTTTGACTTGGGTTTTTGTCATTTGCAATAGAAAGAGTTCTGAGCAATGCAAGGATCACTAGAAGCTGACTGGTTAAATAAATAATGGTACATCCTTAGAATAAAATAAATACATCTATTAAAATTAGATGTGTATAACAATATAGATATATTTATCTCTGTCTATACGTTAAAATATGCCAAAATGTTCATGGTGATTTATCCGAGTGATAGGACTTCCAATGATATTTACTTTCTTCTTTATATCTTTCTGAATGCTACATAATGAACAGGTATTACTTCTGAAATAAAAAATGTAGGGGTGCCTCAGTGGTTGAGCTAGTGCCCAACTGTTAAGTTTGGGTCAGGCCATGATCTCAGGGTCATGAGATTGAGTCCCACATCAGACTCCACACTGGGCATGGAGCCTGCTTAAGATTCTCTCTCCCTTTACCCTTCCCCCACCCCAAGCATGCACTCTTCTCTCTCTTGCTAACACAACAACAACAGCCCCACAATTGGATACGCCAATTCCTTGAAATTAATGTGTGTGTGTGTGTGTGTGTGTGTGTGCACATGTGCATGTATATGTATGTGTACTTTTTTTTTTAACTGGTTCCATTTCTCTGGTGGATCCTTGACTGATACAAATTTTGGTATTTGGAAGTAGAGTTGCTGTAACAAATACCAAAAAATGTGGATGTGGCTCTGGAATTGGATAATGAATGGGTAGAGGCTGGTAGAATCTGGGGGCACATGATAGGAAAAACCAAGATGGCCTTGAATAGACTGTTGGTAGAAATATGGATGTTGAAGACTGCCAGAGAGGGCTCAAGAGGAAGTAAAGTACATGGTGGAGAAAACCTATCACCTAAGAGTATACACATATCCTCATAAATAGAAGGTGGGTAGAAATAGGAATTTTAGAGGTGTTGCTGGTAAGAGTTGAGAAACAAATGAGGAGCGTGCTATTGGAACATGAAGGAAAGGAGGTCCTGCGTGCACAGTGGCCAGAAGCCTAGCTGAATTGTGTCCTATGGCAGAACTTGTAAGTACTGAACTTGGATATTTAGTTGAAGAGATTTCCAAAGTGTCGAAGCTAGAGCCAGATTTCTTTTCTTTTTTTTTTTTTTTTACAAATAGTTTATTGTCAAATTAGTTTCCACATAACACTCAGTGCTCATCCCCACAAGGGTCCTCCTCCATGCCCATCCCCCCTTCCCCCCCACATCCATCAATCCTCAGTTTTTGTCAGCATTCAAGGGTCTCTCGTGGTTTGCCTCTCTCCCTTTCCCCCACCATTTCCGCCCTTCTTCTCCCCCTTGTTCCTCTGTCAAGTTCCTCCTGATCCTCCTATACGTGCAGACATATGATATTTGTCCTTCTCTGCCTGACTTATTTCGCTCAGCATAACACCCTCAAGGTCCATCCATGTTGCTACACATGGCCAGATTTCATTGTTTCTCATTGCCATGTAGTATTCCATGGTATAGATAAACCACATCTTCTTGATCCATTCATCTGTTGATGGACACTTAGGCTCTTTCCATGTTTTAGCTATTGTGGAGAGTGCTGCTATGAACATTGGGGTACATGTGCTCCTATGCATCAGCATTTCTGTATCCCTTGGGTAAATTCCTAGCAGTGCTATTGCTGGGTCATAGGGGAGTTCTATTGTTAGTTTCCTGAGGAACCTCCACACTGTTTTCCAGAGGGGCTGTACCAGTTTACATTCCCACCAACAGTGTAGGAGGGTGCCCGGTTCTCCACATCCTCGCCAGCAACTAGAGTTCTCTGATTTTAGAGCCAGATTTCTTACTGCTTATGTAAAACGTATAAGGAAAGACACAGATTAAAAGAATTATTAAGCAAAAAAGAATTAACACTTGATGAGTTGAGAAATTCTCAGTCTATCCAGATTGGGGGTGAAAAAGCTGGTATTAAGAGATTCACTGTTAGGAAATGTGCTCTGGAGAGCAAGTCTGGGGGGTAGCTAGATTACCGTTTGCTGGTGCTAAAGCAGTCAGAGGTGTGACTCATGAATGCTCTCAGTCACATCAACAGAAGCCAGGAATAGACTGTGGGATTATCCAGGAATGATCTGTGCAGGACCATCTTGCATAATGGCATGAGTGTCTGGGAAGTATAGGGTAGACCCGTGCAGTTTCTAAGCAAGGTACGCAAGCAGAATACAGCTGACTTGTGCCAAATGGGACAGAGAGAGGATGAAATAAAAGAAGCTTGTTAGTCCTCGAAACTGCTGAGCAGCAAACAAGGGAAAACATGGATAACTCAGAGGGCAGAGTCTCAGGCTTAGAAGCTAGAAGAACCGTGGGTCACAAGCAGACACAGGAGCCCTGGGCCCGGAGGACACAACCTTGACCACAGAGGATTATTCCCAGGCCTGGAAACCTAATGGAATTTGCCCTGCTGGATTTTGAAATTGCTCCGGAGCAGTGACCTCTTTATTCCTCTCGCTTCTCCTTTTGCAGTGAGAAAATCTACAACTATTATACTGAGCCCATACCACCACTGTATTTTGGAAACAGAACGGTTTTTCTAGTTTCACAAGTGCACAAATAGTGATGAATTTTGCCTCAGGATGGGTTATACCAAGAGTCTCCCCCATTCCTGATATTGCTGATAAGATTTTGGAGGTGGCCGATGATGTACTGGGTTGAAACTTTGGGGATGTTAGGATGAGGTGATATTTTGCATGTGTGACAGACGGGGACCTTGGAGGGCCAAGGGACAGACTGTGATAGACTGAAAAAAAATGCTCCCCCAAATATTTCTGTATTCCAGTTTACTTTATATGGAAACAAAAGTCCTTGCAGATATGATTAAGTTAAGGGTCTTGAGATGAGGTTCTTGAGATGGGAAGATTATTCCATATTATTTGGGTGAGCCCTAAGGCTATTAGAAGGAGAAGCAGGGGAAACTTTTCACACACACAGAAGAGCAAACACAATGTGATGGCCTAGGCGGAGAGAGAAAAATTTGAAGATATTTTGGGTGTTGAAGATGGAGAAAGAGGTCATGAGCCACAATATAGGAATATAGCCAGAAATTAGAAGCTGGGAAAGGCAAGGAATGTAGCTCTAGAAGTTGGAAAAGGCAGGAAATGGAGTCTCTCCTAAAATCTCTGGAAGCAGCACGTTCCTGGCAGACACCTTGGCTTTGGCCCCATGAATCTGTCAGACTTCTGGCCTCCAAAACTGTAAAGGAATAAATTTGGGTGTTTTAAGTCACCAAGTTTGTGTGAATTTGTTACAGCGGCAATAGGAAACTAAATCACTGTATGATCGGAAACATAATGAAGCAATATTAATTTGATATGTATGCTGTGTATAAATAACACTAAGGTTGAGTTCTAATATTTTGTTTGGAAAGTGTATACCTGTGTTCCTCAAAGGGTTGGTCTGTACTTTTCTTCTATGTACCATCTTTTCAGATTTTGGTATCAGGATTTGCTTGTCTCAGAAATAAGATGCTTTCCTTCTTTCTCTAAGTTCCAAAACAGCTTAAATAGCCATGGAAGCAGTAAAACCCTGTGTTTCCAGTGTTCTGATAAGGGATAGCTCTTTGACCACATTCTTGACTTCTTCCATGGTCTTTTTAAATTTCAGTGATCACAGTGCATCAGATAAGCTGTTTACGTGGATCTTTTAATCCCCACACAATATTCCTAAACATGGCGTAAATTCTGTTGTTTGTGCCATTTTACAGATAGGGAAACTGAGGGCGAAGATCTTAAGTAATTTGCTAAGGTTCCATACCTACAAGAAGGCAGAGCTGAGTGTCTTTGCTTTAATAACGTCGCCTGGTTTCACATTTCTTGCATACATTTAGTAATTTATGTTTTCTTAGAAAATCTCTCGTTTCATCTAGGTTATTAGGTATCTGGCGTATTATAAAAATATTCTCTTATAATTCTTTAAATTTCATCTGTATTTGTGGCTGAATCTTCTTATTCTTTTTTTTTTTTAATGTTTTATTTATTTATGAGAGAGAGAGAGACAGCGTGAGCAGAGGAGGGTCAGAGAGAGAGGGAGACACAGACTCTGGAACAGGCTCCAGGCTCTGAGCTGGCAGTCAGCACAGAGCCCGACGCGGGGCTCGAACCCACGAACCGCGAGATCATGACCTGAGCAAAAGTCAGAGGCTTAACCGACTAAGCCACCTGGGCGCCCCTGAATCTTCTTATTCTTAAATTTTGTATTGTTATGCTTTCGCTTTCTCCTTGAATTGACTACTGAGTGGATATTTTACTCCCCTATCCTTCCCGACCCAGGTATTTGCCTTAATTTCTTTGTTTCCAAACTAGTAATTAGGTTTTTAAATGTTTTCTTTTATCCTATATTTCCCTAAGTTCATTTTGTTATTTTTCTTGAAATTTTTCACTCACTAAATGTTTATTGATTGCTTAATATGTGCCAGACACAGTCAATGGATTGCTTAGTTTATTGCTCATTTTCATCCTTTCTAATATGGTAATTGAAGTGTTCAAGTCTATACATTTCCTTCCAAGTACAGCTTTGGCCACATCTAAGAGTTTTAACATGTAGTGTTTGCAATATTGATATTTACCAAACATTCTGTAATTCCAGTTTTTGTTCCAAGTAGTTAGGAGTTTTTGGTTATTCTCCCATTATCTATTTATAGTTGCACTGAATTATAATCAGAGAATACAGTTTACTCTATTTGTACATTTTTGAATGTCTCATAGACTAAGCTATCGAGTTTTGTAAATATTCAATGGGCATGAGAAGTCTGTGTATCCTCTAGTTACTGGATTTGGAAATCAATATTAGTATAAATCAATATTAGATCATCCTTATTTGAATTATTCAGCTCTTTTGGATTTCTCCATTTTTTTGCTAGTTTAACTGTCAGTGACTGAAAAGGATATGCTAAGTAGAGATGATTTTTTATTCAACGGGATTTGTTGTATACATGTCAGTTGAGCACTGATGGTACAGGCTGTCAGCCAGGATATAAAAATAGAGGGCAGCAGTATTATGAGACTGGCATGCCCTGAAGAATGTCTACAGTTTGTTTTCCCAATAGAATCCATCTAGGGTTTTAATACCCAAACTTTATTGAGCACATGTATTTGACAATATATTTTTTTGGCCCAAGTTTACATAAGAGAGAATCATATTTGCGTACCAAAACCTCAGTTCAACACTTTAACAGAACAACATTCAATAACGCTGTAACTTACTTTCTAAATACAAATAGGAGAATATCAGCGTCATGTGCAAATGTTTTGCAAAGCATGCCAAGTGTCCTCAAGGGTCGTGGGAACTATACATGCTGCTGCATACTGAGCAACTGCCTCTATTTGTTGCTGTTGTTTATTAAGGCATGATTTATATATAGTAAAATTCACCCTCTAAAAAAGTATACAGTCCTGCAAGTTTTGACAAACATATCCGCCACCATAAGCAAGATATAGAATATTTCTATCCGTCCAAAATTTACCCTGCACCCCTTTGTGGTCAACTCCACCCCGCTTAAGTCCCTGGCAACCTCTGATCTATTTTCTGTCCCCACAGTTTGCCTTTTCAGAATGACATGGAAATGGAGCCATATAGGAGGTAGACTTTCTGGCTCCTTTTCATAATGCATTTGAGATTCATTCGTGTTGATGTGTGCATCATCGTCTGTTCCTTCTTATTGCTGTTAACATTCCATTGTATGGGTAGCCCAGTCCACTTAGCCATTCCCCAGCTGAGGAGCATCTGAATTATTTCCAGATTTTGATTCTTATGAATAAAGATGCTGTAAATATTCACAGGTTTCGTGTGAACATATAATTTCATCTTTGGATCATGTGCTTATTGTATGTTTAACCTTATAAGAGACTGTCAAACTGTCTTCCAAAGTGACTGCCATTTTACATCTCTAACCACAATGAATGAGAATTCCTATTGCTCCATATTCTTGTCAGCACTTAATATTATCAGCTTGGTTTTTTTTTTTAAATGTTAGCTCTTCTAGTAGATGTATAGTACATTTCCCTAAACTAATGAGGATGAGGATCTTTTCATGTGTTTATCATCCATGTATCTCCTCTGATGAAGTCTCCTTCATCTCTTTTGCCCATTTTTAATTGGATTATTTCTATTTTCTAATACTGAGGTCTGGAAGTTCTTTCAATGTTCCTGAATCAAGTCCTTTATCAGATGTATTAACTTGAAAATGTTTTCTCCCAATCTGTGGCTAGTCTTTTCATTCTCTTAACAGGGATTTTGGGGAGAAGAGAAGTTCTTAATTTTAATGAAGTTCAATTTTGCCGTCTTTTTTCTTGTATAAGACTGTTTTTGGTGTCTTAGCTGAGAAATCCTTACCTAATTCAGAGTCATAAATATTTTCTTTTAGTTTTATGGGTTTAGATTTTTCACTGAAGTGTTAGATCATTTTTATTTAGACCTCATAGTTTTGTAATTTTTGATCAGAGAGAGATATTTAAGCACTTTACAAGCAAAGATGATAGTTGTTATATACATATATAGGCATTTTGCCATGTTTCAATTATGTTTTAGGAAGTTTGGAATGAGGGTTGTTATGGGATACTTTATCCTCATTTAAAACAATGATTAGTATTTGGGGCAGAACATCTGGTTTTCAGGAACAGATTATTGATGGTAAATGAAATATGTTTGTTTTTGTTAAGATGGGACTTTACCTCTCTCTCATCCAAAATGTTGTTTGAGGGCAGCACAAACTCTCTCTTTTCATAACTACTGTTTGGTATCAGGGTTGCATTAAACATGAACGGATGAAACTATATCCAGGTTACTAAAATTTGAGGGGTGGTATTTTTTTTTTTTTTGCTTCATTTTAGCCCCAGTGAGCATCCTTGCTAACAAAATCGTGCTCTGTCTCTAAATTTTAATAAGCTGGAGAAAGCAGGTGCCGAGGGGAAGATGTTCTGTTGCACTGTCAGAAAACCCCTCTGCCAGCTACACACACATAAAACATGCACAGCAGAAGGAATGAAAAGAATCAGCCAACTAAGGAGAATCATACAGATTGTTTGCACCTGACAAAACGGCAAATGGGCAAAGCATTAAATTCTTTTTTGTATTCATTTGCTGTTTTGTTTGAATTTTTTACTGTGAGTAACTCAGATTGATGTGTTTCTTGCCAGAGATTTTGAGAAGATCATCAAGAACCACATACATAATCCGATAATTCCTCGTGACATTTATTCACTCATTCATTCTTCCATTTGCCTAATATTCACCGGTGTCTACTACATGCTCAACATAAAACAATGAATAAGGTAGACACAGTGCATTAGCTCAAAGGCCCTTAGTGATTTGAGAGTGATGGGCATGGGACAGAGGATTCCAACTTGGAGGATCTTGAAGAATATCTACCATAATCACTATAAGAAAGAGGGTCTGCTGACAAGCCTCCAGGTGCTCTATCCGATACGTCTCATGGCAAGTTTGGGTGATGGTCCCGGAGAGTGCTCAGGAGCAGGAATGGGTTTTCCACTGTGTATTAGTTTTCTGCTGCTGCTGTGATAAATCACCATAGACTGAGTTGCTTAAAATACCACAAATATATTAACTTACAATTATGGAGATCAGAAGTCTGAAATGAGTCTCACTAGACTAAAATCAAAATTTTGGCAGGGCTGCATTCCTTCTGAAGACTATAGGAGAGAATCTGTTCCCTTGCCTTTTCTCCATTCTAGAAGCCACCTGCCTTCCTTGGCAAATTGTCCCCTCTCTCCATCTTCAAAGCCAGCAGCATAGCATCTTTAAATCTCTCTCTGACTTTGACACTCCTACCTCCCTCTTTCACTTGTAAGGACACTTGTCATTACATTGAGTCACCCAGATAATCCAGACTAATCTCTGTATCTCAGCATCCTTCACTTAATCATATCTGTAAAGTCTTCTTTGTCATGAAAGGTAGCATATTCACAGGTCCTGGGGATCAGGATATGGACATCTTGTTGGGGAGGGCATTCTGCTTACTATACCTTGGGCTTCCTGGGCCTGTCATTCAGATCACGCCCTGTAGTAGCTCAAGGTATCATGAGAAATACAAGGCTTCAGAAGTCCAGGGCACTATTCTGAGTATCTAGAGGGAGCCAGGCCAAGAGATCTGTGGATGTGTCACTAAAATGGATGATTACTCCTCATGCATGAGATCAGGAGGGCCCTGGAACTTTAAGCAAGCCGAATAGTCTCAAGGCCATCCTAGACAGCCACTTTGCCTTAAGCATGCCTGCTCTGTGTATCAGTAAGGATAGTCTAATTTATGTTGTAGTGATAAATAATCTCCAGATCTTGGTAGCTTACAAGAACCAACGTTTATTGGTTAATGCCCCACATCCATCATGGGTCAGCAGAGCTCTGCTCTGTGCTCCTAACTCTGAGACCCAGGCTTGACAGAGCAACTACCATATCAAGCATCACCAACTGTTACAGCAGAGGGACAGATAGAGATCATGGTGGGCACAGGAGTGTGTTGCCAAGCAATTAAATACTTGGGCTTTGAAGTGACATATATCACTGATTATAATTCATTGGTCAAACCCAGTCACATGTTCACACTCAAACGCAATGAGATCAGGAAAGACAATTGTGCCGTGCGTCCAAAGGCAAAGAACCAAGAATATTTGGCAAATAGCATTAATGACTACCACACTTAGTGTTTTCTACTTACTCCCGATGTGGATGAGGCTGTTCTACCAGCAAGGCCACTTTTGTGAATCCTTGGAACGATCTGAGTTGATCCAAGAACTTGTGTCAAGTAGAAGCAAATGGCAACCCCATATCGTCATCATGTTAACTCCTGGCAAGCCTGGTTTGTCCTGAGCTTTCCTCTGCAAAGAAAGCCCCATGGTATGGCAAAGATCTGATGTGCTTTTGAGCCCCTGCAGACCTGGGTATAGGCTTTGAAAACCCATCCTTACACTTGGCAAGATCTGTGCCAGTATGGCTCCGAGATTGCAAGTTCACTTGGTTCCTATGGAGGTGAGCTGCAAGAGTATTTGCGAAGGCAGTAGATACCAGGACACTGGAGTGAAGCTGGCAGGGCCATGGGATTCATGGAGGGGAATAGATACATGAATAGCAGGAAATAAAAACATGAACATAAGGTGAGCAATAAACCTAACCTTTCCTATGTTCCCCTCTGCAGCCATCCACCTCAAAATCCACAGGGAAGACTCCAAGTAGCTTATAGGTGAGGGGGTCCATTCTCACTCTTACTGTTCTGCTCCTGCTGTGGCTACTCAGCAGGTGCAACTACCTGGACCGGGATCAGCTCACACCAGGTGGTTTTGCAGGGTCTGTGCAGCCAGGGTTCTGCTTACACATTTGGAATAGATGGAATTTTAATCAAAATCTCCTTGCATTTTGGTGAGAGGCCAGAACACTCTCTGCTCACAAAGGAACTCGAGGTGGTGGGTGAAAGACTCAAGAGCTGGTTGATCACTCTCCTCTCATTTCTTGCAGATGGACCCAGGGCCCACTCAAGTGGGTCACTAAGCACCAAACTGCACTATGGTAGTCAGAGTGAATTGGCAAGAGGGTCATGTGGTCAGACTCCAGGGGTCAGTGTCTGTGGCCTCTATGCTGGCTGGGTGGTGCAAGGGGACTCAGAGGACTGGAAGCTCTCCTTCCATCTTCTCCTGGACTCTACCCTAGTAGCAATGTGACTCAGTCTGTGTGAACAGTAAGAGCCTGCCATTTGAATCTCCAATTCAAAATGAGAATTAACTACCTTTTCCTCTGGAAATTACCAGCATGCTTCTCCCTGGTAGGGAATGTCTGGTTCTTCCTTTGGCCAAGGGCAGAATTCCCAGCTCTGTATTCTCAGAAGAGTCGATCATGAATCCAGACAGATTCTCAATAGGACTGAGGGCGGCTTAGGGCTTCTTGATAAAAAAAAAAAAAAAAACTATTTGAAATGCAGGGAATTGAGAGAAGGAAAATCAAAGCCTGAGACTGAACCAGCAATTAGACTGGCTCCTGGAATATATTTAAGTCAAATCAATGCACGAGGGAATTTCAGTCACGGCTCACTTTCTGTCTCCCACAGCCCACGGCTGGAATCCTAGCCCTTCAATCAGAGCTCCCCAGAAATACGGCAACATCCATCTTCTAAAATGCTTTATCACAGTTGTGCAAAGTCCTAGTACATTCCCCTGCTCTTGTGGATTTATTTACATATTGATTTATTTATTCCTCTCTCTACAGCAGCAGGCCTCTGGAGATTATATTATTTACAAAGACATTGGGGTCATGCATCTGGACAATGGAGTGAGGGGGAAGGCCATCCTTGGATGTGCTGAGCTGCACACATCGGCCTTGTCATAAACTGAGTGTAGGGACAGGGTGTGAGGAGGCAGCCTCAGGCCTGCTGACTCCCTCGATCATCTTGCCCCCAAAGGCAAGGGCTTGCACTGGAGGGAAGTCAAGGGGAAGAAAATGGGAATGAAAAAGCAGAGAAGGGGATAGAAAAAGCAGAAGGGAGCTTGGATATGACCTCAACGGTACCCCACCAGCCAGAGGAGTGGGATCTCCCTACTGCAATCTGCAATGGTCCAGTGTCCCAGGCAGCAGGGTGTCTGTATCCTCTGTTTCCAAGTCCCGTGCAGGGCAACCCCTCTGGCCATTCTGGTTTCCTTTCCCAGACAGAAAGGACTCCATCAAGAGAGGAAAGAAAGAAGAAAGGGAGAAAGAAAAAAGGAGAACATTCAAGAACAGAGCCTGGAAGAAACTGAGATGAGGGAGAGAAATCTGTTCCCTGGCAAAGGCCCCGGGCTGCAAGAAAAAGCCTTCCAGCGCTTTTTATAGATGACTTTTTTTTTTTTTTTTTTTTTTTTTGCTAGCAAGGCAAATGCTGGAAAACTCCCTTCATTCTGATTAGCATTCTTATCACTAGGCATTTCCCTTCTCTACTCTCTGTCCCATGAGGATTAGCTGAGACGCAGAGATGACATCTTCCCAGTGGTCATAAAGGAATCCTGGCGGGCATTGAGTTGGGCAAGCAGCTGACAGCCTCGAGAAGCTGAGGGTGCCCGGAACTTGGCTTGAGACTTCCTTTCAGGGTGGAGGCTCTCAGACTTCAGGGTTTAAAAGAAGATGTTTGTGTTTGCGTGGGATGAGTTTGAGGATGACAGCCTTGTAGGAGAAAGTCAGCTCAAGGCCGGGCAGCTTTCTGGGCAGGACCAGTGTGTTCCAATTGCGGCTTGAACTTCCAACTGAGGTTTGCAGTTGGAACCATGAAGTATCCCCTTCTTAAAGGGCCAGTTGTCACGAGTCACCAGGGGGACCATCAGGGGAGCTCACCTGTGTTGGCTGAAGGCTCCCGGATTAAAAACGTCCCCCAAAAGGCTGCATTCTTGAACCTGCTGCCTCAGAGGTTTGAAGACAAAGTAGCAAAAGGAGCCTCATCCGGGAAAAGTTCAAGCTAATACATCTTGGCAAACATAACGAAAAACACAGACAGTTGCTTTAAAAGAGGAACCAAGAAAGAGGTCAAGTTCTGCTGAGAGAGGCAGAGCAGCAATTAGATGGGGGCTTATGTTGCAGCGCAGCGGCAAAGGGGTCAGAGAGAGGGTAGGACACTGTGCGTCTGATTTCATGGCGGGGGGAGTGGGTCTGGAGACTGGCCGGGCGGCAGTGGCGGGGGGGTGGGGTGGGGGGGGCCTGCATGGGGCGTGGGGGAGGCTGGCGCAGGCCGTCCCAGAACTCAGAGCAATCTCTGTTGCTCTGGCCCGTCAGGAAGGCAAGCTTTTACACTAGGACGCCACAGCCACATGGACACGGTGTAGTCAG
Source organism: Proteles cristata cristata (assembly GCA_017311185.1). Classification (NCBI taxonomy): domain Eukaryota; kingdom Metazoa; phylum Chordata; class Mammalia; order Carnivora; family Hyaenidae; genus Proteles; species Proteles cristata. Next base: position 647,408 of record JAESUZ010004769.1, read on the forward strand.
CGGGAAAGGAGGAGAGTTATTTACTCTGATTTGAGGTTTCAGAATGAAGAGTTCTCAGTGGAATGCTTAAAATAAAATTTCCAGCCAAAGGGAAAAATGAGGAACACTGAATCCCCTCAGATTCTGGAATTCTCTTGTGAGAGAAGCACTGGAAAATCACATTAAGAGATACTTCTAATTATCGAGGGGGAGATTAGCACCAAATTCATAAATTTCATAACCAAGACCTGCTGAGACACAAGAGCCCATGTTTTATCTTGGATTTGGGATCAGCCAACCGGAGAAGGAATGCGAGGAATGGAGGGGGCAGGACCAGAGGTGTGATTTCCACCTAAGTAACCAGTCTGGGCAACTGCCATAGGGCTTAACCCCCCAGTCCCTTGCCAGGCTAATGCTAAGATGTTTACTGGGGCCAGACAAAAAAGGAAAACCCATTTACAAGCTTTGCTTTGACTCCATTATTTAAAATAAGTTGCTATTTACCAATAACTTTTCTTTTAAAAACTGATTACAGAAGAATCACAAATCCTATCTTTCCATCAGGAACTATATTTCAGAGTAACAAAATAGCCCCTGCTGACAAGGGAATGCTCCGTTTTACAGAAGAAGGCAGGCTAATAAAAGAAGAAGGAATGATAAAATTGGAAAATTAACAATAATTGTTGGGATAACTGTTGGGATAATTGATTCAGGCTAGGGTCATCAGTGGATGCTAAAATCATCCGGCAAAGTTGATAGTGGATTACATATTTACAAGGTAGCAATTATCACCCCACAGTTTACTTGCTAGTTCCAGGGGGGGAACGGGGGGCTTACTTTGCAACGAAGGGATTAAGCCATCACCACCATAACCTAGAGATCAATCTTAGCATCACTAATAGAAGGCTGGCCTGTTGCTATGTGCCTCCTGGTGTGACACATTGCTAAGTACACAGCATCATCTATGAGCTTTTCTGGATAAAAATATTTAACCCGAATCACATCAGTACTTTACATTTAGCTTCCTTGATACCAATATGTTAGGTATCGCCTCAATGAAGCAATCAGGCAAATCCAAAAGATGGGATATTCTACAGTATGTTCAGTAAGTCAGTGTCAGAGAAAAAAGGGAATGTGGAGCCAGATCAAAAGAAAATTTTTTAAGTTTTTTTTTTAATGTTGATTTATTTTTAAGAGAGAGAGAGATACAGAGCGAGAGCAGGGGTGGGCAGAGAGAGAGGGAGACACAGAATCTGAAGCAGGCTTCAGGCTCCAAGCTGTCAGCACAGAGCCCAGCGTAGGGCTTGAACTCACAAACTGAGATCATGACCTGAGCTGAAGTTGGACATTTAACTGACTGAGCCACCCAGACACCCCAGATCAAAAGAGGCTTAAAAGAGCTAATTATCAAATGTAATTTTGATCTTTTACTTGGTCCTAATGTGAAGAGATCGGCTGTATGGGATACCTGGGAACAACTGAGGAAATCTGAATGTGGACTAGGTATTTTATGATATTTAGGAATTACTGTTAATTTTATGGTTATGATAATGAGATCATGGTTATAGAGAAAAAGCCCTTAGAGATGCGTCCTATAATATTTAGGGGTGAAGTGTCGTGATGTCCATAATTTATCATAAAACATTTGAGCCAAAAAGGAGACAAAAGAAGCAAAATCAAAAAAATTTTGCCACGGACCATAAGGAACAACGAGAACAAGTAAATTCTCCCCTACAAATACCTGTGCCAGGTTTGCTATCTGCTGGGTCTGCAGTGATGTGCAAGATGGATACGCGTCCTCCTTGTGAAACTCAGAGTTTAGAGGAAGAGGTCAGGAAAACTCAATGTAATAATAATAATAATAATGATAATAATGTAATAAACATTATCTAGCAGTTATTCTGTGCCAGTGTAAGAGTGCTTAAATGCATGATCTTCTTTAATCTCCCAATAGCTCTATGAAACATGTACTCTTCTGTTTCAGCAACTGAGGCTCAGGTGGGGATGTCCCAAGTCACAGAGGAGGGGAGTGACTGAGCCAGGTAAATCTTAAATTTGTGTGCCGGTCCTGGCTCCTGCCCAGGTGTGTTGCAGGAGATCTATGTGACTCCGAAAAGTCTTAGTGTGGATTAACACTGTCTTTTCTCTCTCTCTCCTTCCTCTTGTTTTTTCTCGTAATTATTGTAAAAATAACCCTGATCTTGGCTGTCAACCAAAAGGGAAGTGCTTTTTCATTTATACAAAAGGTATAAAAGCAAAATAATAAAAACCTTCACATCTCTGAGCTCCATCTCTAGACTGCCTAGATTTTTCTCTAGTCTCTGCTAGAAACTTCATTTTCGACTTCCGCTAGTTAAGCCTGCTTTCTCCCCAACAAACACATTAGGATAAATACATGTAAGACTAATTACGGAATTATTTAATGCAGTGGTTGGTCTGTTATTTTAATTGCTGGCATTAAGCGAAATTGTTTCCGGTATTGACAAGTATACAGCTTTTGGCTACATTCGGTTCAAATGTAGCTAGGGCTAGAACTGGACCTTGGCCCCCACCTGGCTATCATTGGTCATCAAATATTTACTGAGTATATACTATGTGCTGCATACTGTGCTATATTTATGACATGGTTTTCCTGGCACTCCCGGTTCCTCAGGACTGCTTTACAAACAAAGTTTCGGATCCTGGCTCATTTGCAAGTTGGGAAGGGCCTGAATGCTGACCATACATGCCTTCGGGGCTAGCATTCGGTGTCTGCTGGGAAGTCAGGTTTTATGAGCCTGTCACCACTGCATGATGCATTGCCAAGAACAGACAGTTTTATGGCATTACGGTAACTAGTTCTTGCAATAAAGGCTCCTCCTATCAGAGGCGCCCTGGTGGGTCCCAAACAGCTCCATCTTCCTGTGCAGAAAGCTCAGCCATTCCCTGGGCACCTACCACAACGGTGTTCCCGTGAGAGGGCTTGTAACATGGGTACTTGGGCTGATCCCCAGCCAAGGATCTTAGCGGTTCAATCGGAGGCAGACGTGCAGTGTCCCCATCCCACTGGCCTGGGTGTCTGTCTACGGCCACCTTATTTGTGGCTTTTATTCTCTTCCATTTTTGCCCCTAGGCGCCCTGTTGATGTTAGCGGATTTCCATATCTGAGAGGGACTTAAGGAGCTCCGGAGGTTAATGGGCTTGTTCCTTGTTACCCAGGAAGTCTGAGGCACAACCAGAAAGGCACAGCTCAGCACTCCTGCCGCCCATTAGTGTCTGTCTTAGTTACAGCCAGAGGACTCCAAGTTCCCATGTGTCATTAAAGGAAATACTCAGTGGGACTGCACAAGCTTTGGCATGTGTGAAATTTCACACCTCAGAGATAGCACTTCTGTGTGTGTCCAGACTGCTTTTCTTGCATGTTAGGTTGTTTTTTTTTTTTTTAAATGCGAGTTATTCTATACCAAGACCTTTATCATAAATTATTTAATTTCTTTTCCAGAAAAACATTTCTCCATTTTGTTCATCGCCTAGGTGGTCACAGAACCAATTACTGGGTCTTTTTTGAAAAATATGTTTCCCCCTAGATTACAAAAGTAGTACATGTTTGTTGTAAAAATAAATAAATAAATAAATAAAGGCCGAAAAGCATAGAGAAAAAAATTTAAACTGCCTGTAATTCCATCACTCAGATATAACTGTTGTCAACATTTTGTGGAATTTGCTTGTATTCTTTTCTTTTATACATATATAATTTTTAAACAAAATTGGGATCATACTACTTCCTATAATTTACGCAGCTTGAATTCTTTCTTACTTACAGAGAACATCCTATTGTGAGCATACTCTTGTCAAATAGGGGTGCCTGGGTTGCTCAGTCGGCTCAGCGTCTGACTTCAGGTCAGATCAAGGTCATGATCTCATGGTTGGGGTTCAAGCCCCTCATCCGGCTCTGTGCTGACAGCCAGGTCAGAGCCTGGAGCCTGTTTCAGATTCTGTATCTCCCTCTCTCTCTGACGCTCCCCTGCTCATGCTGTCTCTCTCTCTCTCTCTCTCTCTCTCAGAAATAAATTTTTAAAAAACATTAAAAAAATTCCTAAGTGCCTACATAATTTCAGCAAATAAATTAGCCATAATCTATTTAACCACTCTCTGAACATTTCTTTTGTTTCCTATATTTTACTATCATAAGATATACTTTGCTGAACATCCTCAACGTAAATTTTTGCCCTTCCAGGATTATTATGAATAGAATAAATTTCTAGAAATTTATTCAGAAAAGTAGAAGTCCATTTGGTAGCGGTAAACCATTTTACAAATTTTTTTTAAAAAGCTTCCCCGATTTAATAGGTATAAAATAGTATTTCTGTATTATTTTAAGACTATTTCATTATTTGCTGAAGTTATGCCCTGTCATACCATAAGTTTTTGGGCCAAAAAAAATTACCCTTGCAAACTCTGTTTCCATTTTTGGTTAGGATTTACTCGAAGGTTAACTACTCAGAAGTTACCTGTTATAAAAGAAGGAACTTGTTTGGCTACTATTACTTAAAAAGTATTAATTGTGGAGGGTTTTCAGATGTTGCTAATTGTTGTAGACATGATTAGCCTTATTTAGTGACAATTTTCATAAAGAGGAGAAATGCCCACGATATTTTTGCAAAGATTATTATGGTGAAGTTTTGAAAATACACTCTCCAAAGACTCCTTCATTGGCTATTTTGCTTCCCGTGACCCAAAAATATAGGTTTTCCCAAGGGTTCTGCACACAGTCCTCTCCTCTTGTCATGTGATTAAAATTAAATCAGTAAGTTGTATCTACCTGCTTCTTTGTGCTTCACCAAAACAAAACAAGACATGGGCCTTGTCTCATAAAGTCTTACAATTTAGACAGATGCCTGCATACATAATTAGATTGAAATGCCTCCAGTGCCAAGTGTTGCTATCAGGCTATAAAATGCTAGGATGCTGATGAGTGGGAGTTACACCAACCGTGAGGTTTGGAGACGCTTCTTACACTGTGTTTTGGAAGAAAGGGCAGGCTTTTGTTTTTTCCTGAAAAAACTCAGACATATTTCTGGTCTCCCATGTTCTTGTAGAACCTTTTCACTTTCCGATCGAGAGGCGGTGTCTATACCCTGTCTTCTTGAACCTGAGTGGGATTTTGTGACTGCTTTGAGGAATGGAATGTAGCAGATGTAACACAGCATGACTTCTGAGGCTAGGTCATAAAAAGTGATCGCGCGCGCGCACACACACACACACACACACACACACACACATGTGATGGGGCTTCCTCCTGGTTCTCTTTCTCACTTGAGACAGGAACCTTGGGAGCCACCATGGGAGAAGTCTGGTTACCCCCATACATCAACCACTGTGCTGGGAAGACCAGAGAGAGCTAGAGGAAGGAAGGGAGGAAGAGGAGGAGATGTCTGAGGAGCACCAGCTTTTCCAGTCCCCACCTGTTGGACTCTTCCCAGCCTGAGCTCTACACATGTGAGGAAGGAATCTTTAGATTATTTCCTCCCTAATCACAGGCTAATAACAACTACTTGAGACATCCTGAGCAGGAACCACCCAACTAAGCCCAGCCAATCCTCAGAACCAGAACATTTAACAGTAAACTGACTGTTGTTTTAAGCCACTACATTTGGAGGTCAGTTGTTACTCAACAGTGGAGCACTGGTATAGACAAAAGAGCATTCCAGTCACAGGGACAGTCTGAGCATTTTTCCTTTCAAGATTTCTTTCTTTTTCATTTCTAACTGTTCTTTCTATGCAAACAACTCCTGTAGCCGGAACTATGATCCTCCCCTCTCCAAACTGATGTGAGATAGTCCCCGCTGCTTCCTAGACAGCTCTATCTGGGTATCCTACCCAAGCCATGAACTTGGTGTATCACCAAAATAGCTCAAAATGTTCTCCTAGAAACATATGTCTTATGGCCAACATTTTTGTTAATGGCACCACCACAGCCCCACATCCTAGGCTGTTCATCTTGATGTTTTCATTGATTTTTCCCTGTCCCAAAATTTGACATCCAATTCCTTCCTGCATCCTGCAGCTTTACTTCCATACTATTTTGTGTCTGTTGTATAGCTATCATCACCATATTTCCATGCCCTACTTCTTTTCAAGTTTAGATCTCTCACATGGCCTAGACCAATACCCCCAACCTGGTCTCCACTTTCCTCCATTCTCTACTGCCACAGTGGTTTTACCACAGAGCAACTCTGATCACGTCATTTTTTGCTCAAAAGCCTTTAGTAACAATTTTCTCCTTACCCCCTGCAATTTCTTACCAATGTATGGATAAAGTAAGAAAAAAATGAACAAGAAGGATGTAAGACTTCCAATCTGAGCAGATAATGAAATGGTACTTAGAGGGTAGGGAAGGCAGATGAAAAGGCAGAAGGCCTTCTGTATTTTATGTTTGTCTCCACTCTCCCCAGCATGGAATCAGTAAGTGTCCCACATACCTGATATTTGTTATCTGCCTGGATCATGTTCCTCCTAGTCATCCAGTCACTCCCTCTTCCTCTGTATGGCCAACTCAGGGTGGGACTGGAAAAGGATTCTAGGGAGAGCAAGGAAGCTAGGGACTAGAGAATAGTGAGAAATGTGCACCCAAGGGTCTAGCCTATTCATTGGAATAAAATCAGTTCCAGGAAGGCAAAGCAGAGAATGAGGAGCAAGACCCATAGAAATTACAGCTGGGTCCAAGGTCAAGGAGAGTGTGTAAAGGGGTAAATTATGGACACTGGGTAGTTGCCTGGAGTGGAGCAAGGGGTCTTGTGGGGGTAGCTATAGAGTCAATGATATTCCATGAAGCAATGAGGTTGGCTGGGTAAGGCTTACTGCTTAGGAGATCAGGTTTGGCTCTCTCCAAGGAATCTTTACATGATCCTCCTCCCATCTGTTTTAAAAGTAGAAGCAACAGAGCATTTGATTCCCTCCTTAGTCCTTCGTAGATGAAAACACTGAGTGATTGGCATCAGCAGAGCACAATAAAGAGGGTCAAGCAGGTGGAGTGGCAGCAAAATGCCAGAAGGAGAACTGAATGGCAGGCTGGCCAAGTGTTGCAACTTCTAAGAGCAATCATTGGCCCCACAGTTCTGGTGTTTTCAACAATTTGAAGAAGTAGCAAGAAATCTGTCTCCTTTAGCTGAGTTAGGTCCTAAGGAGTTTCAATATGGAATACCCAATATGGATTGTGACTGGCTCAGATTGTGCAAGTCAAGGAGAGATTGTGAGAGGCTGTACAGAACATGACAAAAGCTGTCCTTCTAAAAGGTGCCAAGCCTGCGGAGCTTGAGGTTGGACAGGATTATACAGATGGGGACTGTCCCTCCAAGGGTCCAGTAGGGTGGGTATTTCAGCCACTGAGTATTCATCAACAGCTATTAGCTGAGACCGTACTATGTGATATCTTACACTAGACTACAGATATAATGGAGAAAAAGCACAGACCCTGGCCTCAAGGAATTCAGTTTATTAGGACAGACAGAGTAATAAAGGTGATCTCAGCAGGTTATGAGGCAGGCAAGGAAGCACCAGGTTGAACACCTAACTCTCACCTGGGCATCAGTGAAAACTTCCTGGGGAGAATATTGATAATTTGTTGAACACAGGAAACCATCTGTGTTCCCTAAAGCCAAGCCAGAAAGATCTCAGCACAGAAATTTGGCACAAAAATTCTGTATGGTCCATGGAATCTGAGAAATTTAGGACGTCCTTGACATTTCAGGGAGCAGCTAATCCCCCACATTATAGGCCAGGAGGTCTCAAAGTGGCTAAACCATTGCAGGTCTCTGGCTGAGTGGCCCTCTCTGGATGAAGTGTCCCTCCACCATCAGGTGTGGTCAGCTAGAAGTCATGATGGCAGGGCACATGGTTTTCAAGAGTCTGAACTCACAAACACATGGGTCAATAAGCACCCACACCCGCTATCCACAGAAATTATAGGGCAGCCAGTGGGTTGAGACCAGAAATAGATGAAGGTGGGCCCCGAGGAAATACCCTATTGCTTATTCTTCACACCCCAGCACAGCCTTTTACTAATTTCTTAGCTCCCCACCCTGCCCAAAGGAATAAAAGTTGTTAGCCTGATGGGTCAGAGTCCAGAATGTCCATTGGGCCACATTTTATTGGTGAGTGGGGTTACTGTACTTCAATGGCACCCAGCCCAGGTTCACCTCTCCCTCTTCAACTTCCTACCTTGTGCCCAGGAAGGTCTTGGTCTTTGGGGCCTACAGTGCTTATGCTTCCTGCAAATATGTGGTAAGCATCTCCATGCTGCTACCTCAGTGTGGGCCTGGCCATGTCTCTGTCTCCCTGAACATGTAGTTAAATGAGTCAGATTGGGGCTTCCTTGCTCTCCAGCACATGTACCTCCATTTGCTGCCACTGGATTTTAGATTTAAGAGGAAGGTTGGGGTGGGATGACTTCAGCCATCTCATACAATCATCCCTTCACCAGTTTCTTCATTTGGGTATCAGCCACTAACAAGGCTAATTTTTAAAATGGCATTTTTTATTCTCATTCTGCTACTCTTCCTTATATGGGATATTAAGGAGCAGGCTGATTGACATGGTAGTATTTTAACCTTCTTGGCTGTAATACCATTATAATATTTATACTGAAACTTATAACCCCAGGCTTTAATGGGCCCCTGTAAAGAGAAAGCAGACCCATCCACTTATGGGTGCATTGGACAAGAGCCCAAAGTCCTTGGGATCCTCCCAGGCATACTGGCTCAGCTTCAGGAAACAGCAGTGAGCTGAAAGATTGGGCAGCTCAGAGCCTGGGGTGAAAGTTCCAGCCTTGTCCCCAGCTCTCCAGAGGCAGTGGGCTATGCAAGGTGCTCAGCCTCTCCTGGAGCATGACATATTATGGCATTAGTCTGGTGACACTTTCAGCTGGGAGGCCTGAGCCAACTGGTCTCAGAGAGGCGGGTGTGTGTAGAAAGGGGGAAGAAGGGATGGGAACCATACAGGTCTTCCTTGGACTGATCTCTGAAGAGATTCTTGCTCTTGGATTAAACCTGCTCCAAAAGGTCATGGTAGCCCAAATAATACCCTGTCCCCAAGGATGTCCATGTCTCATCCCCGGAACCTGTGAGTCTGTTAAGTTACAGGGCAAATGGAACTCTGCAGATATAATTAAGTCTATGGATCTTAAAATGGCAAGATTATCCTGGATCATATGGGTGGCCTGAATGTGATCACATAAGCCCTCAAAAGAGAAGAGACTTTCCCAGCTGAACAGAGAGATATGGCAGAAGAGAAGTCAAGGAAGGTAAGACTTGAGCCTCTAGGGGCGCCTGGGTGGCTTAGTTGGTTAAGGTCTGACTTCGGCTAGGATCATGATCTCGCAGTATCATGATCTCGCAGTCCATGGGTTCGAGCCCCGCCTCAGGCTCTGTGCTGACAGCTCAGATCCTGGAGCCTGTTTTGGATTCTGTGTCTCCCTCTTTCTCTGCCCCTCCCCAGCTTGTGCTCTGACTCTCTCTGTCTCAAAAATAAATAAACATTAAAAAAACTTTTTTTTAAAGACTTGAACCTCTAATGTTGGCTTTGAACATGAAGGGGGCCATGAGCCAAGGAATGTGGGTGGCTTCTGAAAGCTAAGAATCCCTGACCAACAGCCATTGAGGAAATGGGGACCTCAGTCCTACAACTGCATGAGACTGGATTCTGCCAACAACCTGCATGAGCCTAGAAGTGATCCTATCCCAGAGCCTCCAGCAAGGAGCACCGCCCCCACTGACACCTTGAATTTAACCTGCTGAGACCTATGTCAAACTCCAGACCTACAAACTAGGACATAATAAATGGGTGTCGTGTTAAGCCCCTGTGTTTCTGGTAATCTCCATAGAGAACTAGTACAGAGATGGAAGGCCTAGAATGACTGAATCAGTCCATCGCCCTGGTCTTAGAGTGCCCTTGGCCATCTGTACTTTCTTAAAGGGCTGGTAGATGGGATCCCTAAAACACAAACTGTGGTTCTTACAGGGGGGCTCTCTCTGCCAGCCTCTTGGGACTCTGGTTCTGAAGAGAGAACTTCGCTCATTGCTCATGAACAGTTATTGTCATGGATGATATCTGGCCCCTCCTGTGGCAATCCTGGTCTTGTTCACCTGCTAAAAAATGGTTTTCTGAGTGAAGAGACCTGAGACCTTCCACGCAGAAAGAGTGGTCCATGGGCAGGGAATAGGTATGTCCGGTGCAATCCTTTGGCTTTATAGCATATTGTGCCCCAAAAGGACAGAGCTGTGGCAATCAAGGGTAGCATCTTTGAGGATGTGGTTCTAGACCCCAAAGTCAGAGGCATCAGCTCTTCTTCCTGGAGACTAGATCAGATAGAATTGTGTTAATTCTGAGCTGTAGGGTTAGTCAAGGACAGGCCTCACCCTTCTTGAGGAACACCCTGGGGACAGTGCTTGGACACCAGTGATCTAGAAGGTCGTCTTTCTCAGAGAGGACCCAGTGAGCCAGGAGGGTATTGTTGTAGCTGGATTTTCCCACAATCCAGCTTTGTGTTTGTCTCAATCACCTTACTCTCCTTATGAAAGAGGAGCAGATTCATCTGATGAACATGGGGCCTCACTCACCCAACTTCTCTTCAAAGTAGCCAGCTTCTTAACAAACCCAACTCCCTTAGGGAGCAAGAGTGCTGACAGTTTAGGAGAGAAATTAGGGCTCTATCCCTTCACCAAATCTTTCTGGCAAATGAATAAATTAGTGAATGCAAATCATGATCAGAGTCTAGTCTTTCAACTCAAATCGTATAAGAAGATTCAAGTAATAACCAAACCAACAGGGAAAAGAGTCTAGGAGATTTTGCTCATACCATTTTTAAGCAAATGGTAGCTCCTAATAGAACTGCCCTCAATTAGAGATAAGCAAGCAGGAAAAAACTCAGCAGGTAACCTATGCAAAAAAAGCACCTACAAAAAAGCCCACAGTAGATAAAAGATGAATGAAGAGAATTCTTCTGAAATTTTACTCTAGGAAACAGAAGAATGACAAAACCTTGGACTGGTGAGGGGCTGGTTCTCAGCCCTTTTATGCTCTGCTGGTGGTGACATAAATTGTTCCAGCCTTTTCAGAGTGCACTAGGATGGAAGGAATGTACGTTTTAAAGAAGTGTACCTTTGACCCAGCAATCCCACTTCTTGTAGTTTTCCTCAAGACAATAATTGCCAATGCATACAATGATCTAAAGGCAAGGATTTCATCTCAGTTTCATTTGTAATAGTGAAAAATGGGTGGTCACCTAAATAGTCATGAATAGGCTAAATCATTGGTTAAAGAAATTATGGCACATTTATATAGATAACATATAAATGATGAGGTAGATCTTTATTTGATGACATGGAAATTTGCCTATTACACATGTAACTGAGTGCAAAAAGGGAGACAATGGAACAGCATGATTCCATTTGTGTAATATTTTAATAGGGGCACAAAGAGAGCTGTCTGGAAGTATGTTCACCCAACAGTTGTATTTTACTTTATTCTTTGTATATTTCAGTATTTATAATGAGCCTGAATTTTAGCAGAATAAAGCTCTTTTCAAAATAAAGGAAGAACAAATGTGGTAGAATTCTACTCGATCTACTGGGTATGATGAGATCCAACGCTGATAAGTGGAAAATGGCAGTTACTGTGGGGAATCATAAAGAATGACATAGGCATATGTAAAGCAATCTATTTTAATTTGAAACATATAAATGAACACTGTTCATTCACTGTTTTTTGATTTGAGGATAAGACATTTCATTTTTCTGTGTCATAAACCTACAATCTGAATGTAGAATTCTTCTAGATTTTTCTCCATAACGTTTGTCTATATTTAATTTGATACTGATTTTAGATTTACCTTTATCAAATCAAGATTCATTCCATTACTCCTCTTCCTTGCTTGCATCTAGATGAAGAGCAGAAAAGTTGGAAACTTGCTTTTTCAACCTTCTCTTTAGCAAGGGTGGCCATTTAACAAAATTCTGGACAATGAGCCATTGCTAGTCCACTGAGGGTTTCTGAGATTGTCTTAGCTTTCAGCTTCCATTTTAGCTGTCCAGTGAGTTGCTAATGTTTTATTCCTTTGTTCCTGTTCCTTTACTTCTTATACCACTGGACTTGCCATACCCCCTAGGCATTGCTGGCTTTGTCAGACATCACTGTAGATTCTGTGGGCCTCCTTTACTCCACTCTATTAATTGGAAACTGGCATGGCATCTGCTGGGCACCACTGTAGTGGGAATGCATGATTGCTGCTGCTCCTGAACACTGCCACCTCTGCCATGTGTTGCTGCCACTACCATCAACACCACTGCCAATATCCCTGACCTCAAGGTATCAAAGCTGTATAGAGGTCTATAGTAAAAGGGGGAGAAAATGCTTCTACCCCTTGATATGTCACACTCTGTTAAAGGATCTCCAAGTGAGGGCTGCTCATACCCTTCTGCATCCCTGAGTATCTAGCAAAAGAATCCTTTCCTTTTTAAGTTACACTGTTGCTGTGACCCAAGCCACAGGAGACTGGCTGGGGCAGGTGCGAGTGATGGGTACCCAGCTATATTTGGAATTTCCTCTCTTCCCTGAAATCCAAGACTCCATTAATGAACCAGCTTAGTATACTTGACTCCTGCTGAGTGAATTCTCTCCTAGCAGGCTCTTCAACCCCTCATGCTCCTCACAAGTTCTCTAGATGTGTTTAGAGGTTATTGGTGAGTACACTTACACCCAAGTGGTGCCTTCCATTGCAGTTGTTGGGTGGGGGGCAGGCAGGAGGGACACAAATAAAGATTCCTAGGTATTTTTACTTTTAAATAAATGTCTTATTTTATAATTATAAAACCAATACATACTTTTATGAAAAATGTAAAATACATAGAAAGACACAGTGAAGAAAATGAAACCCACCTATAATCCTACTACTTAGAAATAATCACAAATAATGTCTTGATGGTTTATACTCCTGCATTGTTTCACACTATTAAGATCACACTGTTTATACAATTTTACAGGCTGTTTTTAATGACTCGACACTAATCATAAGCATTCTCCCTTGACACTAAATATTATTTATGAACAATCTTTAATGGTTACATATTACCCAGTGGTATATGTAATAGTCAGGAGTCTTTTGATTGAAAGTCACAAAAACCTACTCAAGCAAGCATAAATTTTTCTTTAATGTAAGACGTTTGTCATGAGTATTCAGCGATGTTTCCTGGAAACTAAAGGCAGAGATCCATCCAGACCTCAGGACTAGGTTGTGAACAGACACAAGACTTAGAGCATAGGGAATCCAGGAAGCCTTTCCCTTCAACTTGCTTCTGTCTCCTTCTGCACTTCCCCTCCAGTGCCCCCTGTTTTTATAGACTGGATTTTACAGGAACGTGGCTTTTGACCTCTCCTGAGTTTACATATCCAGGAACCCCAGAGAGAAGCTGATCCCCCTCAGATCTAGTGTTAATTATTTGGGAAGATGCCTTGATTGGCCCAGTTTTGATCAGGTGCTGACTTTGATCCAATTAACAAGGGGAAGAAAGGCCAGGGTAATTTGGTAGAAACCTGGCTGTTCCTATTAAAATGAATGAGAAGGGTGATTAGTGAAAGGTGAAGGGGATTCCAGAATGCTAAGAAAGGCAGAGTCTATCAGACAACCTGTGTTGACATAGGTTGCCCTATGAACATAGGCTCTATAGCTTACCAAACCGTTTCTTCGGTTGTATTAATCCAAACCTGCAAGTAGGTACTGAGTTGGGGGTGAGGGTTGTGTGACCTCATTCTAATCCCCAAGAACATACAATTTCCAGATCCTGCCTAGCCAAAATACCAACTTACTATTATACATGGGTATTAGTGGATCTGACACATAGAACTCTTCTAAATTACTAACTCACCTCCCGATCTAGGGAGGAAGATTTCATGTCCAGCTCTCCCTTCTCGGAAAAGCTTCAACTTGTCCATAACACAAGAAGCCTCCAATTCAGTAGAGTTAATGACTGGTAAAGTTTAACAAAGTAAAGGAAATACATCTTTCCACCATGAGTAACCAGTCTGCTTCAGGGGCTAATTGTGTCGGAAATAAGGCTTAGACTTTCAAAGAAGTTGGGTGGTTTTATGATCATTAATAACATTCGCCGGAACCTTACACAGTTATGCATGTGTGGATTTCATATTTCGTGGCATGAACTGATTTCCTGGAGGGGTCAGGAAAGCCTATTTTCTAGAATTACACTAGTGGGTAGGTCCATTGTCAAAGACTTTTACCCTCTCCTGAAGCATGGATTTTTGGTCACTCACTTGTTGGTCACTGACTTGATATGATCAGAAATAAAACAAACAAAGCCTTATGTGTTTATATGCCCTTGGGCTTGTTCCCAAGGTCTCACCAACTTGCTATGAACCTTGGGAAGAGGTCTGGTTCAGTGGTCCTAGCTCAAGGCTGGGAGCAGGCCAGGGCTGGAATTGAGGCCAGTGTCTATTGATGCTATTCTGATTTCCACAAATTGACAAGTAAGGGAATTTTTGTCTCATCCAGGAAGGAAGCTTTCCCTGTCCCATCAGTAAGCTCTGGTAGCACGGATTGGCTCATGTTTCAGCGCCCTTGCTACATGGGAAAGCTGGCAAATGCAGCTCTCCCGTTCCCTCCTTGACACCCTCCTGTACTGGAAAGTTGGCTTGGAGCAAGAGAATGTGACTGGTGGGCGAGCAGCCATGAGTGTCTTCCACCCTACTATGCACAAAGCCAAATGTGAGGCTTCATGGTGAGACCCCCAAATAAGTACAAACCATGGTTTCTACCGGTAAGGAGCTCAGTATCTGTTAAGTGCAATCAAAAATAATAGTGCTGACTCTATGTTAGAAAAGAAGTAAAAAGACAAAGAGACCAGTGTGTGCTGCAATAGTCTGAACAGATTTGGAGAGGTAGTGGGGATATAGCAAGAGCCTGGAATGGATGGTGGGATTTTAAAAATGGAGGACATTCCAAACTGGGGAAGCACGCACAAGCTAAGACAATTGAGCACGAACACAAGACTACTGTTTACACAGGGCACCACAGGATGCGGGCAGCTGGCTGGATGCAAGAGGCTCCCTGGGCCAGGCTGGAAGGAGGCTGTCCCCACAGAGCAGCTCTGTGAATTTGTACTGAGTGCAGAGGTCTCTTGAGCAAAAAGGCGAGCTGGCCAATGGCAGGGCTGTTTTAGGAAGATGAATCTCAAAGTATAGCGTAGAGCTAGAGGAGAGAAATAGGTTGAGAGTCTGTTGCCATGATCCAGGTACAAAGAGGGGCAAAACCCCCCTGTTCCATGTCCTGGAACTGCGAGACCAGGGTTCCACATAAGAAATAAGGCCTCTGGTTAGGATCAGGGGTAGGAAGCTCTGAAGGACAGATAGGGCTAGCTGGTTATTCAGGAGGTCTGAGCGGGGGAGGAACAGGCTTTGAGGGGAGCCAAGAAAAATCCCAAGATGTATCCTCGACCCTATGATCGTCCTATGAGGCCAGAAAGTATGTAGCTTGGGAGAGCTGCCATGAGACCCTGGACTTTGGGGACAGCCTCAGACCAGCAGCAGAGGAGACCCCTGCACTGCTCTAAACCCAGTGTTCTCAAGATAGACTTGCTAGAACACCCCCTTGGAGCATCAGGGGGCTCAGCCAAGGGAATGAATCAGGACTGGTTGGTTGACCATCAGACCAGAGCCGTGGCCTTGAAATTTAAGAGGATAGGAGGTACCTTGAGTCTCTCCCCTCTGGACAGATCTTAGGACAGAGTACAGACACATAGCCTCTCAAAAGGAAGCCATCCAGCAGGTATCACCGTGAACCCACAACAACCTCTAGGAAAGACCCTTAGTTATAATGAGGGGAAAAGGGGCCTGGAGAGCAAGGGGGCTCTTACAAGCAACCACCCAGAAAATAAGTCTCCCTACTGTCTTTCCAACACTTATCCATCTGTGTGGGTTGCTGGAAGGCTGAGCCTGTATTTGCCAGCTCAGATCCCATTCGCAGGAGATTCACTGGTCCAGTAGGTTAGGCAAATGGCTTCTCTTTCTTTAATCTCACGTTGCTCTGGATAGGATTTTCTCCTCTCTCTCAGGGGACACCACTTCCTCTCCCTTTGGCATCCTGCCAGGACTTTATGCTGGGACAGCCAGAACCAGGCCTCCTTGGCCCCACAGAGGTCACACTAAGAGGACCACAGCTATACTGAGAGGTGGTGACCAGCTCCCTGGCCTGTGAGCCTTTTGGGTGCTGTCCCTTCTCTTGAGGAGCCAAGTCTGGTTCTTGTCACTGTGAATGTCCAGAGACTTCCCTTGGGCTCCACATGGCCTGCCCTTGGCTCAGCATTTGGGAGAGAGGGGACTCAGATACACCCCTTGGCTTCATGGCTCACAACAGCACTCAGAATTCCTGGGCTGGAACTTGGCATAATCAATGTATTCATAAGCTTTAATAATAAGACCAGGAAATTGGAGCACTGGCTTTCAACACTGGTTGCACGTTGAGATCACCTGGTACGTTGTGTTTTTAAATTCCGATGCCTAGACCCCTCCCTTAGAGATTCTGACTTCCCTGGTCTAGGATGTGCCTGAGCACCAGGATTTTTAAGACCTTGTGCAGCCAATAATGAGAACCCATGAATTAGAGAGAGTGAGAGAAAAGCGCTTTATGTCGCAGAGTGTGAAATATGTCCTCCTATCGTTCTACTTCTTACAGGTGTACACAGGTTCATCTGTACCTTCTGATAGTACCACCCCAATTTCCCTTTTCCATCCTTTCCATTCCTGTGTACTCTCTCCTGATTCCCCCAACTTCTGGGGTGGTCATAGCCCAGATGGATTTAGTAGGGCTCAATGTGCCACAAACCTTGGACTTTGTCTGAAGCTATCAGGAAAGAGAAACTCTCTGGGACTGGAAGCTGATAGCCTGTGGGCCTGGAGTTTCTGTGTCCACTATGAAGAGAAGATGGGCTTGGATAGGAGGTCCACACAGAAAGAGCAGAGATAAAGCAGAAAAGGCACAGTACTAGTAACGTCATATGAGCACCTGGATCCAGCTCTGCCTGAAGGTAGTCCCCCTAGATTTCACCTTATTGAGCCAATAAATTGCAGGCTTTGTTTAATCCAATTTGATCTGAGTTTGTCAGTTGCATCTATAAGAATCCTAAGAATATTTCTCAAAACCTTAAAAATAAGCTCTGATGGTTGTAAAATTTTCTCCTCTGCCTTGTGTTAGTCCTGCTTAAATAGGTTAATTATTAGAGCAAAGCAACATTTTGGACTTTAAATCCGACTCTATGATGCCTATCTCACAGATTTGCTATGAGGATCTCATTAGTTACAACTTACATAATAAGGAGTGCCTGGGAGGCTCAGTAGGTTAAGTGTCTGACTTTGGCTCAGGTCATGATCTCACAGCTTGAGTTCGAGCCCCCCTTTGGGCTCTATGCTGACAGCTCAGAGCCTGGGGCCTGTTTCAGATTCTCTGTCTCCCTCTCTCTGACCCTCCCCTGCTCACCCTGTCTCTCTCCCTCAGAAATAAATTTTTAAAAAATTTTTTAAATTAAAAATAAAAAACCTTACATAATGAGTGACCCAGCAGGGTGTCTTACCAAAATTTGTATGTGTCATTGTTTTGATTGACTGATTTTAAGGAAAGCTGGCAGCTGCAGTCTAGGTGGGGCGGGGGGCAGGGATCACCTCACCTACCCCCTCTTCGTTATGCAAATTGCCAGGCCAGCCGTTGGGAAAAGATGTAACAAGGATTTTGATTTGATGCAGCAAAGCTGGAGATCCCCTGAGTATGTAGAACGTAGGAGTAGGAGAATCAATTTGCAGAAGGCACCCAGAGACCCTGCTGGAAGGAATGGTCTAATAGCCCCTCCCCTCTCAGAGACGTGGGGCTCATCCTGACCAAGGCTCAGTGTCAAGGAGGAACAAGACGATCCCTGGAACAAAGGTACCATGAGCACAAACCTAGACCAGCAGGCTGCTCTGTACAAGTCAAGAGGGAGGAATGGGAAAATGGTTCTGGGTTTAGGACATATGGCATGCTGGAGTCCGCTGTACCCACACGTTCTAGTGGAGACTACTTCCTCGCAGAGTGGCTGTGTGTGACAGCGCCATCGCTCCCCACCATGGGAACAGCCGGATTGGACAGCCAGGTGGCTGAAGTATCAGCAGCAGCCGTCACAGCTGATGGTTATTAAAGCCCTGGGCTAAGCACATTTACATCATTATTCCCTTTAATACTCGCAACAATCCTATGAGCTTGGTACCATTATTATCTCAGTTTACAGATGACAAAGCTGGGGTAGGAGAGATTGAGCACTTTGTCCAAGGGAGTCTGACTCCAGAGTCCACACTCCTTACCATCCCTGGACCATCACCCTGAACAGTCTGTCTGCCTGTGTCCCTTGTGGCAATCAGCTTCATCGGAACAGATTCTCATCCTGGCCAAGGCTGGGGGAAGAAATGAGCAGCACTGTGACTTTGAAGACCTTGGCCAGTTTCGGATGGAGCCATAATACTGAAGAAGTGAAATCAACTATATCCCAAAAGGCCTACCCCAAATGGTCTATTTGATGGTGGAAGCCAGAAGGGACCAGTTAACTCTGCTTGGGAACAGTTCCTCTATCTCGGGTAGCTTTTCCACACCAGCTAGAGCTCCTCCTTTGCCAGGACAACACAATAGATGATGGTAGAGACTGTGTCTTTTCTCCTGTATCCCTTCTCCCTCTCTTCCTTTTAGTAACAGAAGTGCCCCCACCAAGTATCAACAAGCATGTGGCTAACAGCTAGAGATTACATCTCTCAGCCTCCTTTGCAGCTAGGTATATCCATATGACTGAGTTTGGCCAATGAGATGTGAGCAGAAATGATATCTGTCACTTTGGGGTCTAGCTTAAAAGAATAGGGTTTCCCTTTCCCAGCCCCTTTCCTTTCTCCATTCTGGGTAGGAAAGAGTAACAAACGGGTCCAAGATATGTCCTTCATCTTTTGGCCTGCCAGCCAAACACAAGGCTGGTGGTGGTTTTCCAAGATCACTGCAACAGGGAAAGAGAACATCGGAAGGTCTCACACCATCAATTAAATGCCTCGGTCTGGAAGCAACACATGTCACTTCCATTCATCAGTGACCAGAGATGGTCATACAGCTCTGCCTAACTGCTGGGAAGCTGAGAAGGATCATCCTTTAGGTGCCAAAAGAGAGCATAGCTAGGTCTGGGTGAGCACTAGAAGTATCCACCACAGAGCGTCTCTCTAATCACACAGGCACCATGCTCGGCACAGGGGCTCAGTGCTCAAGGAACAGAGGAAAATGGGAAGGGGGGAGGAGAGTCCAGAGAGAGTAAGAAAGAAAGAAGAGAGAGCATGGTAGAAATGCAGAGAAAGAAATTAGATTCAGAACCCAAAGCCAGAAAGCCCCAGGGCACAGCCAGTGGTGTGCAGGAGCTGGCTCACATACTAGTTCACAAGAGTCAATTGCTAAAATTCAGGAATTTTGCAAACTAGTTAAACAACAATAATTTAAAAATTATATAAGCTTAGTGGGGCGCCTGGGTGGCTCAGTTAGTTAAGCATCTGACTCTTGATTTCAGCTCAAGTCATGATTTCATGGTTCATAGGATTGAACCCTGCATCAGGCTCTGCACTGACAGCAAGGAGCCTGCTTGGGATTCTCTCTCTCTCTCCTGTCACTCTGCCCCTCCGCCCCAATAAATGAATAAACTTAAAAATGTTTGAAAACTTAAAAATAACATAAGCTTATAAGTAAATAAACTATATCAAAGACAAAGGTCATGAACACTCAAAATACATCACTTCCTAATTTTTTGACTATATTTTACTATTATCAGTGTTCTTGGGGTTATTTCCATCTCTTACAGAGCATGGAATGCTACTGAACACCTTTTCCCAACTCCATCCAGAGACACGATTTGTCAGCTGGTGGGAGCCTTTAACGCATGGCAGTCAGCAAACGCTACAAATCAGAGCTTTTGTCCACTAAAGAATTGGTGGTTGAACATTTATCAGCCTGGGTCCAGCCTTCATTCCCCAGTACATCTAAACTGGGAGTTTCAGTGAAGCCAGTAAGTGTGCTCTGATCTCTCCAGAGCAGTGCTGGGGCGAGAAATTTCCATTTGTCACCAGTGACTGGTTGAAAGCAAGGGAGTTTAGGGAGTACTGATGGGTGAGCATTTCCATTTGGAGAGCTTATGGGAATGGGCTGCGGGGTCAGCAACCCTGAATCGTAGCATTTTGCAAATACAGACGTTCCCTTCCATGTGTGCAAAGCGTGACCCTCACTCAGAGGCCTAAACCATTGTTTGCTTCCCAGGAAGCAAAGGCTGGTGCTGAATAGTAATAATCACCTGCCAAGAGCCTATTGACCAGGAGGACTGCCTGCTGCCTGTAACTCCTGGTAACAGGGAGCCCTTCGAGAGCCATCTCTCTTTTGGCTCCATAATGCGATGGTGGTGTCTTTCTCTCTTGAAGCATTTTTATTGGGTCTCTAAGACAGTAGCTGCCGGAACGGAAGCCAGGGCTGGCAATGTGAACCACGAGAGGCCTGAGTTTATTTGGCCAGCTCAGAATCTAGCTGTATGCACATGGGGCTTGTTTTTATAGCCGCTGTAAAAATTCTCCTTACACTTGCTACTTCACTTTCCCCTAAAGCCCAGGGCCCTCTCTCCTCCCCCTCCATACCCAACTCAGCCATTACCGGCCACTTACCCTCCAGTGTTCAGGGCCCCTTTTAAAGCACTATTAGATGTCTGGATGGTTTATGGATCTCTGGGCTTCTGACTCCATGGACCGCATCACTCTAAAAGCTGGACCATCAGACGCAGTTGCAGAGGGAAACGTTGGAGAGGGCAGTGCATGAGTTTACTCTGTAATGCGTGAATCTATTACACCAAATGGATGGAAATGCTACACTGGCAATTTTTGCTTCTTTATAGGCTTCTGATTTTAAAAAATCAATTAGCATGTTTTTACTTATATTAATTCAGCCTCAGGATCTTCATTTTTTGGAATCACTGCTACTCTAGTGGCCAATTAAGCTTGTTCGAGCCTCCATCCCACATAGCATGGAGCATTTACTGCTCTTCCCAGGATTTACGAGGGATCCCAAGACGGTTCATGTTCTCCTGGTTACCTCACTTCAAATTCTTGATCCCTCTGAAATCTTGAGCCTCCCTCGTCACCACAGTAACTATTTTACATTCTCTTTTATTTTCTAAAGCTCTACTGTCAGAATGTTCTACACATAGCAGACTTTTCCCTAAAGGCTTGGGGATAACTGAGGGGTCTACAGGGTAGTACTGAACAGGAATTAAGTAGAATTTTAGGTCTCTGGGATCTTAAAGACCTGGACCATACCACCCATAGGGCTGTCCCATGGCCAGTCTTTTCACAGGGCCCCAACACTGGCCATTCCTTGGACCTGCTCACGTGCTCTCGCTCTCTCTCTCTTTCTCTCCCTCTCTCCTTTTTCTAGATCTTTCTCCCATTCCAAGGCCTTGGAGACTCTGTGGCAAATCTTTTCAGAGGAATCTAGCCCTCTTTGGTTTCAATTTCCGTCCATTTAGACAATCCTGCTCAGCACCAAAGAGCCTCCTGAGGAATACCCTAATCAGTAGAGCCACCCACCCCAGCCAGCCATCCTGAGCTGACACCCCTCGCACCATAAACAACAGGGAGTTGTTTTGAAATGTTTGATTTTTTTTTTTTTAGAGAGAGAGAGAGAGAGAGAGAGAGAGAGGCAGCGTGAGCAGGAGAGGGTCAGAGAGAGAAGGAGTCACAGGCTCCAGGCTCTGAGCTGGCAGTCAGCACAGAGCCCGAAGCGGGGCTCAAACCCACGAACCGTGAGATCATGACCTAAGCGAAAGTCGGAAGCTTAGCCAACTAAGCCACCCAGGCACCCCTAGAAATGTTTGATTTTTAAATTTTTACCTAAGAAGTACCTGCAAACATCCTTGCTGTAAAAAAAATCACACAGACCACACTTTGCACTCCCTCCTACAAGCCTGCCCTTCCTGGGGAGAGGACCAGTGTTGTTCCAAGCATTGCCTTCCGTGCCCTTTCCAATGTGTTTACATGCATATTGAAACAGACACAGTTTTCACTCGTGTGTAAAGTCTATTTATAAATTCATCATGGGAGTCTTGTTCTACAGTTGGTATTTTATTGAGAACAACCTATCTTTCAGATGTGTCCATGCCAGCATCATTCAGATACAGGAATGTTCCATTAGGAAACCACCTATATGTCCATAGGTAGGGAGATAGTGAATTGTGCATCATGAGCATCTGTAACCTCTGTGCAGAAGGGCATCACCCCACAGCCAGCAGATAGGACTGAAGGTAAGAGTGAGTCACAGCCCTCAACCCCATGCTCGATTTCTAGGCTGAGTCCCAGTGTCCTTCCAAAAACTCAGACCTGGCCCCTCTGGCTTGGCTCTGGAGGGAAATACAGAACCACCTCTTTTTCCTTCACTGACCTTGAACATAAGCCCAGGAGCCCTTTGGACTTAAGAGCTTCACTGCTGCTCACTGCAGAGACCCAGACATGGGACCGAAACTCCCAGCATGCACAAATGCTCATGGCTCCTGACTTCCTCTGGGATGGTGGCTCCTGGTAGTGGGGGTTGCCCCACCCCAACTAGAGTTTCTCCTCATGATCAAGCCCTTTGATCACCACAAAGTATCAAGTGGGCAGTTTTCATCCCTAAGACCCACAGGACTGAGCCATCCTGGGTGCCCCAGCCCAGCCCAGCCTGGAGTAACTCTCAGGGCTCTTTCCTCAGGGCCCACTGAACTCCTGATTTCTGCTCAGGTCATAATCTTGGTTCAGTTTGTGGGTTCAAGCCCCATGTTGGGCTGTGCTCTGACAGTGTGGAGACTGCATAGGATCTTCTCTCTCTCTCCCTTTCTGTCTGACCCCTCCAGCTCGCACTCTCTCTTGAAACAAATAAACTTTTTTTTTTTTTTTAATTGAAGAGTGCTTGGGGCACCTGGGTAGCCCAGTCGATTAAGCATCCAGTTTCAGCTCAGGTCACAATCTCACAATTCCTGAATTCCAGCCCCATATCAGGCTCTGTGCTGATAGCTCAGAGCCTGGAGCCTGCTTCACATTCTGTGTCTCCTTCTCTCTCTGCTTCTCTCTCTCTCTCTCTCAAAAATATAAATGAATAAACAATTAAAAAAAGAAGTTGAAGAGTTTTATCAACTCATCTGCCAGAACTACAAATACACAATCTAACCCAAAGAGAGAGGGAAAATTGAGGAAATGAGGATGGGCTGTTGGGGTGATTTGGAACTTACGCTATTTTTCACACACCCACAAGAAACAAAAAAATTTAAAACTTCTGTTCATGATGATTCTGTTCTCTCCTTAACTGGCCTTGGCTTTGGTGATACAAGCCTCAGCCCCAGGCGGAAGAGCCCCACATGGACCTGGCCTAGCTGGTGAGTTCCTGAATTCAGTGGAGGAAGGTGGCTGGGTGGGGGGACTTAGGAAGTTTCCTGCAGACCCCTGGGCTTGTTTGTTTGTTTTAATAAAAAATAAACAGAAAGCGAAAGAAGAAGTTCAAGTCTTTTTCTTTCCTCATGTCCTCGCCTTCTTGAGGTCACTCCTGCCATGTTGTAAGGTACCCAGCAGGGATGGCCCGGAAGACACAGGAAGTGCCCGGGGAAATGCAAATGACCTCTGCTAACAGAGGTGGGTCTCAGCTCTTCTTCTTTTCTGATTTTACCAGGCCTTCCTTTCTCACAACAGGCCCCTCCAGGAGGATTTGGGGGGCCGCTCTATAAAGAGCAAGGTTCTGTTTCTGTTTATAATTGAAGGCTGGCGTGCAACCCAAAGGAAGGAGATATTAATCCCCACAAATGGATGTAGATTGCCCCTCTGAGCTTTGTAAATTCCACACCACCTCTTGCTTGCTGCCGTAGGCCTCAGTTTATGGTGTGCCCTGCCAGAAATGAAAACCTTTCATCAGTGGAGAAGCAGGTCCTGGCTGCCGCTGTGTTTGGGCTTCAGAGCTGAGGTGGAAAGTGTTATTTTAGGGTGTTGCCAAGAGCCAGGGCTGTGATTTGAGCAGCAAACTCAATTATACTCACCTTCTCGCTTTTTGGAAGCAAGAAATAACATTTAGGCCATAATTTATCCTGTTGATATTTTATTTATTTATTTATTTGGGTCAGGAGAGGTAATTTAAGTTAAATTCATTCAGTCAGTGGACTCTGAGTTATGGGAAGAAGAAAAATAAACTTTCTGTTACCGGAGGGATTTTGTGTGCAAACACACACAAATGTATGCACACGCACATGCTCACACACACACGCACGCACATACACACACACACACACACACACACACACACACACACACACCAAGTCAAACAGGCATGCATAGCTAGTCATTAGAATGAAAACTCACTCTATAAGCTGCAAGAGGAAGTTCTTTGAAATAATAGAAGCAATTTAAATCTAAATCTTGAAACGTTTTCCCACAAGATAAAATCAAAGTAAAACAAAGTGGTACAACTATATGTGGCCAGAACATCTGGAAACTTGTCTTGAGTTCTACGGGTTGTTTATGAGGACCCACTGTAAGCCATGCCCTATGTAGGCACTGATTCTACTGAGCGTGAAGAATATGGACCCAAACTAGCTCAACTTCCATCCTGTGGGATGGACATGGCAGTGTATTGGATATTACATGAGAGGTTGGCAGTAGGAAGCAAGTGAACTAAAGAGCTTATAGGGAGAATGACCAGAAACTGCCTGAACCAACAGAGTGAGGAAGAAAAATGAGAAAAATGCATGCTAGCAAGGGATCGCCAACTGATGAGGAAAATTACAATATTCAAAAACAAGCATTTTTTGAATGAATGAAGAAATGAATGAATGAAGAAAGAAAGAGACTGATTCTAAGGTGGTAGAATAGGACACCCAGCTAGTGACCTGGCCTGCTGGGACAGGCCACTTTCTGAGACAAAAGCAGGGCCACCAGCTCACAGACAACATGACTTCTCAGAAAGATCCCATGCAGACCTGTGATTTCAGGACATTTCTCTACTCATAAATGTGTTCTTTCCAGCCATTAAATGAAATGCAGAAAATAGTTGGGGGGGCGGGAATGAAATATAGAAATCTCAGGTGTAGAAATCTTTTGGATGGAGAAACCTTATATATCAGCACAAAGTCACAGCTCAGCCACTACATGCCGTGTCACATACGCACCAGGGAGACAGCGTTCCTGAAAAGCGAAGCCATGGGCAGCCAGTGCTGGCAGGCTCTGAGTTATAAGAATTCATTTCTTGCATCCAATTCATGCTTTAGGCTTGAGTTATGTGGACAGCCTCATCAGATCTGACAACTCAGCTTGCGGCAGGACCACAGCCCTGTAGAGGCTCTAGGAGAGAACCCATTTCTTGCCTCTTCTGGCTTCTGATGGCTGCTCAGCAATCCTTAGCAATCCTTGGCATTCCTTGGCTTGCAGCCACATCCCTCCAGTCTCTGCCTCCTTCTTCCCATCACCTTTTCTTCTGTCTCTCTCTTCTGTGGGTCTGATATAAGGGCACTTGTCACTGGAGTTAGGCTTTAGCCAGACAACCCAGGATAATCTCCTTATCTCAAGTTTCTTTTAAGATTTTATTTGTTTGTTTGTTTGTTAATAGAAAGCACCAGTGGGGGAGGGTCAGAAGGTGAGGGAGAGAGCCCAGAGCAGAACCCCATTTAGGGCTCAGTCTCACGACTGCGAGATCATGACATGAGCCAGAATAAAGAGTTGGATGCTTAACCGACTGAGCCACCCAGGCGCCCCTCATCTCAAGATTCTTAACAACATCTGCAAAGGCCTTTTTTCCAGATCAGGTCACATTTGTAGATTCTGGGGATTAGGACATGGACAGATACTGGTGGCCACCATCACAGAGGTACATAGATTTTAAAGTGCGTTTTGGCTTTCCCCTCGGCTCCCACCATGACTCTTTTAACCCTTCAAGTGTCTGTCTGTTAAAAATCAGAACGATGTCCGCTAAACTGAAATCTGCGGTCACTTGACCACAAAACCATTT
Organism: Proteles cristata cristata; assembly: GCA_017311185.1. NCBI lineage: Eukaryota > Metazoa > Chordata > Mammalia > Carnivora > Hyaenidae > Proteles > Proteles cristata. The sequence continues at coordinate 673,470 of JAESUZ010004769.1, forward strand.
CAGCTACACCCGCGCAAGCCTCCCTCCCTCCCTCCCCCACTCGCATTCTGCAGAGGCAAAGATCTAGCAGCCTGTGTGTTTTTAAAATGTCAGAGCCTTCCTTTTTCTCAAGAATAGGTGTGTAGTTGGGGGTGAGGGAAGACACTTCATGCCACATTAGGCATTGTACACTAAAGAGAAGCTGATAGAAGAATTAATTACAGTTTAACAATAATAATAAAAAGCAAAACAAGAGATTGAAATGAAATAGCCAGGGGAACAAATGCGTTTCTCGGAAGAATGGTGCCTATTCAGCGTGGAAAATTTATACGTAGAGTAAATGCTGGGAATTGGAACACAGAAGAGGCAATCAAAGGCCTGAGGAGGCTCCAGCAAGCTGGGGCTGCTTTTCATTGAATTGTCTCATTAGCTGGCTGGAGGTATAAATAAATTCCTCCAGTGTCTTTGTTGTCTGACAAGATGGAAAGCAGAATGAGTCGTGGCAGGGCAGGGGGTAGGGGATTTGGGGAAAGGGGGGGTGACCTGACAGCCCTTGGAGCCGAGGGAAGGGCTGGGAAGGAGTCTGCAGTGGGAAAGAAGAAGCAGGGATGAAGGTGTCTGCTTCTTTTCATGGCGACTGGCTGTGGGCCACACTGAGGGCCAGGGAGGGGCCGGGATTCCCAGAGCACAGGGGCTTTGTTCTGAGGCCAGATGCATGGCTTTATCATGATGAACCCCACTTTACATCATCACAGCTTATACTGAGAGCAACCCTCTGGGGCCACGGAGCCCCCTCAGAGTGACCTCAGATGCCAGCTTCAATCACAACACCCTCCAGACACGGCCATGCTGTGACTGTTTGCACGAGGCATTGCAAAAAAACTTGTTGCAATGAATGGAAGTCCCAACCTTTGTGAACAATTAATATTTTAAAGCAGAAGAGGCTTCTGAAGGTTGTGGTAGCATAGTGGCCTTTTTTTTCTTATCCCTTATTGAGATATAATTCACACACTGTACTATATGAGTAAAGGGTTTCTTGGTATGTTTATGAAGTTGTGCAACTATTACTACAATCAGTTCAAAACACTTTCATCACCCGTACACTGTAGCGGTCACTCTCCATTCTCCCCACACTCCCTAGTCCTAGGCAACTACTAATCTCTTTTCAGGCCTCTGTGGACATTTCATAGAAATGGAATCATTATATTTGTCCTTTCGTATCTGGCTTATTTCACTTAGCATGAAGTCTTCAAAGTTCCTCCGTGTTGTATGATATGTTAGAATTTCCTTCCTTTTGAAGGCTAAATAATATTCCCTTGTATGGATATACCACATTTTGTTTATCCAAGCATCTGCTAATGGGCATTTAGACTGTCTGCACCTTTTAGCTCTTATGAATAATGCTGCTATAAGTATTCATGTATAAGTTTTTGTGTGGACATGTGTTTTCATCTCCCTTGGGTATATAACCCAGGAATAGACCTGCTGGGTCATACACTATATTTAACCTTTTGAGGAATGTCCACATTGTTTTCCAAAGTGCCAGCAGCATAATTTTTTAATTTCCCAGGTTCCTCCATAAAAATAGACAGAAGAGTGAGGACAGCAAAACAAAAATGTTCCCAAACATTGATAACAATGGTTCTAAAACAGGGTTCTCCGAATCAGAAGTGTCTGTACCATCAGAGAATGTGTGGATGTGCAGACCTCAAGGCCCACACCAGACCTCTGCATCTGTGCTTTAACAAACCCTCCAGGTGACTCTGGAGATACCAATTCTAAAGTTTGAGAACTGGGATGTCTGGGTGGCTCAGTCGTTGAGCATCAATCAGACTCTTGATTTCAGCTCAGGTCATGATCTCATGGATCATGAGATTGAGCCCTATGTCAGGCTCTGTGCTGACAGTGCAGGATCTGCTTGGGATTCTCTCTCTCTTTCACTGACTCTCTGTCCCTCTGCCACTACTCTCTCTCTCTCTCTCTCTCTCTCTCTTTCTCTCTCTCTCTCTCTCTCAAAATAAATAAATGAACATTAAAAAAAAAATGTTTGGGACGCCTGGATGGCTCAGTCGGTTAAGCATCAGGTCATGATCTCATGGTCTGTGGGCTTGAGCCCCGCATCCGGCTCTGTGCTGACAGCTCAGAGCCTGGAGCCTGCTTCAGATTCTGTGTCTCCCCCTCTCTCTCTGACCCTCCCCTGCTCTCGCTCTGTCTCTCTCTCTCTCTCAAAAATAAATAAAAATTAAAAATACATAAATAAATACAATGAGCAATAGTACATGATATGAGTAAATCTCACGTCAAGTCGCCATAAGAGAAAAGAAAGTAAGGGATGGAATACTTCTTCTAGAGATAATGAAGGCATGCTGGAAAGACCTGCCCACAAAAGAGATAAGACTTGTAACCGAATCTACTAAATGAACTAAAGTAAATTAAGAAAAAAGATGTTATGAAATAGTAGCACTAATAACATTAGATTCTAATAAGCTTAGAAAAACTTGAAAATGAGGTAATTGAGACAAGAAAGATTTGGGGAGGAGGGGAAGTGATAGAATTCAGAAAAGAATGAGAAGAAAGCATAACTTTGTAAATGAAGATTAAAATGGAAGGGGCCTGTTCCAACGATCTACCCCTGTGTAACGAAATACCTCTAGATTTCTTGGAGCAAAGCAACAATTGTATCAGGCTTGTGGGTTCTGGCCTTAGCTGAGATGACTGGAGTGGCTGTGTGCAGAGGTGGCTCTGAGTAGGAGGTCTACTTCCATGGTGGGCTCTTCTGTTAAACTTCTGGCACTTGGGCTTAGATGGCTGCCAGGCAGGCTCAGTTAGGCCTGGGGGACTAGAGTGCAGACAGGTGGCCTATGGGCATAGCATTCATAGTGTAAGCAGCCTTTATACATAATGGATCAAGAATCGCTCCATATTTATTTATTTTGAGAGAGAGAGAGAGAGAGAAGGGGAGGAGCAAAGAGAGAGGGAGAGAGAATCCCCAGGAGGTTCCACGCATTAGTGCAGAACCTGAGGCAGGGTTCAAACTCACGAACCGTGACATCATGACCTGAGCTGAAATCAAGAGTTGGCAACTCGGGGCTCCTGGGTGGCTCAGTCAGTTAAGTATCTGACTTTGGCTCAGGTCATGATCTCACAGTTTGTGACTTCGAGCCCCTTGTCGGGCTCTGTGCTAACAGCTCAGAGCCTGGAGCCTGCTTTGGATTCTGTGTCTCCCTCTCTCTCTGCCCTTCCCCCATTTACACTCTGTCTCTCTTTCTCAAAAATAAATAAAAACATTAAAAATATTTTTTAAAAAAGAGTTGGGAGCCTAACCAACTGAGCCACCCAGGCACCCCTTGAGTGGGTCAGGCTTCTTTTTTTTTTTTTTCTTTTTTTTTTTTATACAAATAGTTTATTGTCAAATTAGTTTCCACATAACACCCAGTGCTCATCCCCACAAGTGTCCTCCTCCATGCCCACCCCCTCCTCCCCCACATCCACCAGTCCTCAGTTTTTGTCAGCATTCAAGAGTCTCTCATGGTTTGCCTCTCTCCCTTTCCCCCACCATTTCGCCCTTCTTCTCCCCCTTGGTCCTCTGTTAAGTTCCTCCTAATCCTCCTATACGTGCACACATATGATATTTGTCCTTCTCTGCCTGACTTATTTCGCTCAGCATAACACCCTCAAGGTCCATCCATGTTGCTACACATGGCCAGATTTCATTGTTTCTCATTGCCATGTAGTATTCCATGGTATAGATAAACCACATCTTCTTGATCCATTCATCTGTTGATGGACACTTAGGCTCTTTCCAGGTTTTAGCTATTGTGGAGAGTGCTGCTATGAACAGTGGGTCAGGCTTCTAAGAGTGAGTGTTCCAAAGACCAAGGCAGACCAACTTGGCCTTTTCTGATCTTACCTTGGATGTCACATAGCTTCACTTCTCCTGTGCTCTATTGGTCAAAGCTGCCCCAGGCCCTCCCAGATGTACAGGGAGAGGGCATAGACTCCATCTCTTGATGGGAGGAGTGTTAAAGAATTTTGGTCCATTTTTTTCAGCTTTGTTAAAGTGTAATTTGCATACAATAAAATTCATTCACTAAAACTGTGCAATCTGATGATGTAAGTAATGAGATACAGTCTTGCAAAGACCAGCATGGTCAAGACAGAACAATTCCCTTGCTGGAAAGTATTTTCTCGTGTCTCTTTGTGACCATATTTTAAAATCACCACAGAACCTAAACATAAATGAATACCAGTTGCAAAGGATAAAAGAGTTTTGAATAAAAAAGAAATGAAGAGGGCCACTTGGGTGGCTCAGCTAGTTGAGCGTCTGATTTTGGCTCAGGTCATGAACTCACGGTCTGTGAGTTCGGGCTCTGCATCAGGCTCTATGCTGACATCTCGGAGCCTGGAACCTGCTTTGGATTCTGTGTCTCCCCCTCTCTCTGCCCCTCCCCTGCTCATGCTCTGTCTCTCTCTCTCTCTCAAAAAAATGAACATTAAAAAAATTAAAGAAAATAAGAAAGTGAAAAATGATTCAAGAGAAAATGGCACAAAAAACACACACACGTGCATGCACACACAGGAAAGGTGACCAAAAGCATGTGGAATAGAAATACTGAGGATGGAGACCAAAGTAGCAGAATAAAACAAATGTAAAAACATTTAATTTTTTTTCCTTAAATAAAACATGCTTGAAACTTCACAGTGAAACGTACATCTCATATCTGGGAAAATCAACCTACAACGGCCTTCTAGTAAAACTAGGAGACTTCAAAGAAAAGAAAAAAAAATTGCAGAAAACAAAAAAAGGCCAAGTCACTTATCAGGGAAAGAAAATCAGATTGCCATCAGACTTTGGACACATTGCTTTATGCCAGAGGACATTGAAATCACATATGTACTCAAGGGAAGAAACTGAGATAAGAATTTTCTAGCAAACTGACCATCAGCTATAAAGGCACAGGTGCTCTGTTACGAACACACAAAACACTCAGGCAATATTGTCCCATGGGTCCTTCCTGTTGAAGCTGCTAAAGAGTGAGTTTCGAAAAACCAAAGCGACTAGACAGGTATCCACATAAAGACTGGTGGTGTGCACCAAGGATATATTTCCCTGCAGAATTAAGATTACATGATGGTTCTTAGGGAGAAAGAATAGTATGTGTGGCTTTATGTACAGAAATAGAATACCTGTGTCACAAATGGGGAGAGAATGGGAAAGTATATAAAATGTTCAATAAGCTTGTAAATTGCCTTATGGATTTTAACTGAGAGTAAAAAAGATATCATCTCAAATTCGATGCAGAGGAGGTGGCCTGTAGAAAGAGGAAGCTGCTAGATAATTTCAATATTGGCACAAGGGGAGGGAAACAGCCAGTAGGCAATAGCCTGGGAAGGAAGAGAGACTCAGAGTCTAAATTTCAGAATTGGTGTTAAAGGAACCATCTTAGAACAAAAATACAAACTTGTCTAAATTCAAAAGCTATACCCTTCAATACAAAAGATAACTAAGTGAAAGAAGCCATAAAGACAGATATCATATTTCTAAAAGACATACTTAAAATATAAAACAATATGGCAAGTCTTGAAGACAACAGATCAATAGTGTCAACAAGTGTGAGATGATTTTGTGGTTTTAATTCGCAAATCAAATTAAAGTGATGTTGAACGCCTACCTTTTTGTGTACCTGTTGGCACTTTGTATGCCTTCTGGGGAAAAATGTCTATTCAGCTCCTCTGCCCATATTTTAATCAGATGTTTTTCTTTTTTCTTTTCTTTTCTTTTTTTTCTTTCTTTCTTTCTTTTTTTTTTTTTTTTTTTTTTTTTTGCTATTGAGTTGAATACCTTATTTATTTGGAGGGGATATTAACCCTTTAACAGATCCATAATTTGGAACTATCTTCTCCCATTCTGTAGGTTGCCCTCTCATTTTGTTACTGGTTTCCTTTGCTGTGCAGAAGCCTTTTCGTTTGATACAGTCTCACTCTACTTTTATTTATGTTTGAAATTTTTCATAATGAAAAGTAAATATGTATATGTGTGTGTAAAAAATGCAATGGAAGATTCTCCATAATGGCATTCAGATCTTGTTTTCTTGGGTGTAAAAAAAAGTGTCCCCAAGATTATGCATGACACACAACTCTGCCATACATGTGACTGCCATCTGTTGTGTGTGAGACATCTCTGTTCTTTTGCCATCTGATTTTTTTTCCCCACACGCGCTATATTGCCGATGTATTTCCATTTCTGCACATAGAGATCTACCTCACAATTTTAATGGCTACATAGCCTTCCATTGTGTGAATGTGTCATAATTATTTTAATTACTCGCCTATTGATTGATATTTGGGTTCTTTCCAAATGTTCATTAATTAAACAAGGGTTGTGACGAACATTCTTCCTCAGGCATCCTTTCACATTGTGTGGTTATTTCCTTAGGAGAAGTTCCAAGTGGAACTGCTAGATTAAACAGTTATTAAAGATTTGAAAAGCAGATCTTTGAAAAGATGGGCCCGCTGCACCAGCCCTGGCCCTGCTCCAAGGAGTCCTGTGGTTGCTCAGGGCCCCAGGAATCTGGTTCTGTGGCCACAGGATGCCGAGCTCCCTCAGTCTGGGCAGAAAAAATTCCCCACTCCAGATTCCGACTCAGGAGGTTGACAGTGGAGTCCAGGAACATGAATTTTTAAAGAAACTTCTGGCTGATCCTGATGGAGGTGGTCTAAGATCTCACTGGTAGGTGAACATTTGTCAACTCTGTCTGCTCATCAGCATTTCCTGTGAAGCTCCGAAAAAAATACTCAGGCCTGTGTTGTAATCCTGGGAAACTTCCTTCCCTGGATCTAAGATATGGCTGGTATGTGAATATGCTGCATATGTGGACGAAAACACGGAATCGTATTATAAGATGTGCTGAGATTTTCCTTTGCACAGTCTTACTACTTTTTTCCCTTGTTCTATTTTCACTTGCCTCCTTCCTTTTCCTCTTCTCTCCATCTTCACCTCACCCCCTTTTCAGACATCCTGTGTTAATAACCCAGTTGTTAAACTTCATTGGTAACCTGGTTTTCTCCATGCTGATTTACATATTATTTACAAAAATACTATGCATTATACATTCATATCAGCCAAGGCTCCTAGTTAAGAAGCTGATATAAGCTGGTTGATATAAGCAGCAAGGAAGTCTCTTGAAATGATACTGAGTAGTTCACAGATTCTCTGTGTTGGTTGGAAAGACAGCCTGAAGTTACTCCACTCACAGGACCACTGTCTCCAAATCAGGTGCGGGGCAGGTCTTGTGAACACACCATTGTTGCCGCCAGGCATCATGGCACTGACCCAGGGCAGTCAAATGCTTCTCCACCCATAGCAGAAAGCATCATGCAGGACATCAGCCTTCTTGGGAGGATAAATGGATATTAATTAGGTGCTCTTCATCCCACATTCACACTTGGTCATAGATCTGATTGTGTTCTGATTCTTGATTTAACCCCTGCCGGCCTCCCTCAAATATGCTGTGAATGCCTGCTCCCATTTTTGGTTCTGTCTCTCAGTCCCCCTGGTGCTGATGCTGGGGTCCCTCGGCTATTTAAGGCCCGAGCTCCAAGGATGACTGGGAGGACCACCTTCGACCAGCTCTTCGTGGCCTCCCCAGATGTGGCACTTACCTACTGTGGGCTCTGCAAGACACTGGCATGCTTCGTGCAAAGCCAGAGGGAAACCGAGCCTTGTGTGCTGGGAAGAGCTGGCCTGCTTATCAGGGAAGAATGGACCAGGCTCGAAGAATGAACCAGGGCAGACTTGGCTCCAAGGGCTGAGCAACCATGACATTAGCCACAGTTTTCTGTAGCTGCTGTGCTGAGACATGTAAGATCCGTGGGTGTTAGATCTTTGTTCTTGTTAGCTGGCCTTTCTCACTCCAGCAATATTATACGTCATGGACATTGACCGGGCCACCTTCCACCTTTCTGAATCAGCTCCAGAGGGGCTGAAAGGGAACAGGTTCTAGGCAACAGCCATCAGAAGAAGAAAATCCTGGTAGAAAAAGGTGTTTTGCGGCCCACTAGGGGTGTCATCTGGGATCATTCTTTGCAGAGCCAGGTGGGGAGGAGAGGATTTATACTAAAAGAATGTAACAACCAAGTCCAAGTTTCTTATATCGCGTTCAGGAACACGGAAGCTGTGTGTTAGGTCCCCCAGGAAGCAAACAGTGACAGAGTTAGAAGTGAGAGGTTACTGGGGTGATACCTGTGAAGAATAAAGGGGGGAGGGGAAGAGGGAAGAATAAAGAGGAGGCAGGGAAGACGTCAGATTGCCAAGGAGGTCTGACACCTGTGGAATGAGAGAGCAAAGGAAGGAGCGGGTGGGAAGCACCCCAGCCTGTGGGGCAGCTTTGAGAAAAGCCGTCAGCCCAATGGGGAGCTCCAGCCCCAGAGTGCCCATGAGGAAGTCTACGTGGGACAGAAAGGGCGAGAAATCAGTCCCCCTCCACGCGCAGTCTTTGTGGGGAGCTGTCTGGGAAGAGCAGGAGCTTGGTACAAGTGTGGCTGTGGATCCTCAAGGCGCTGCAGCGGAGGCAGCTAGCTTCCTGTGTTCCTCACAGGGACCCATCAGGTGTTTTCTTAAAGGCAGATCTAAGCGCACACCTCTGTGGCTGCCAGCACAGGTTTCAGCCCCTTATCCGTCAATGAGGGTTATAATTTTTTTTTTAATTAAAGCAATGCACATGTATCATGATCAGCTTAAACAGGAAAATAAAGGAAACTTTCACGCTAGAGATTTTCTATATGTAATATAGAAAAATACATTATTTAAAATATAATAAATATATAATTTATATGAATATATATTAAAGTAGGATCATGCACTACCTACCGTTTTAAACATTTTTTTCACTAAAAATATATGATGGATATATTCATATTTCTTTTTAATTTACATAATTCCATATGTTTTCTAATGATGGATAGTGCTTTGTGTGGACGTGCCTTAATCTATTTTATTGGTTTCCTATGGATCAACACTCTGGATCTTTCAAGTTCTTTTTTTTTTAATTTTTTATTGTGATAATGCAGACATGACAAAAACTTACCATTTTAACCATTTTTAGGGATATAGTTCAGTGGCATCAGGTACATTTATGTTGTTGTGCACATATTTAATATTTAATATTGGCTGTGTTGAAAAAGGGCTCACAACAGTCTCCCAAATTAACAGTCAGCTCCAGCACATTTCTCTCCGTGGGGTCTCCTCCACCCAAGGTCATTAGGTGGCATAGCAAATTTAGAAGAAAAAGCCATGATATGATCTTGTTTATGTGCATTTCACAGAATTCAAATTCAAGGTGAATTAAGACGGACACATAGTCCTCCTCTATTTTACCCTTCTTTTATTTGTTTTTTTAAGGCTATATTATTATTTTTTTTTAATAGTTTATTGTCAAGTTGGTTTCCATATAACATCCAGTGCTCATCCCCACAAGCGCCCTCCTCCGTGCCCATCACCCCCCTTCCCTTCTCCCCCACCCCCATCAGCCCTCAGTTTGTTCTTTCAAGTTCTTTGTCACTATTGACATCACTGTAGTGACGATCCTGGTACATGTGTTCTGTTCCTGGAGGCCTCCAGGGATTCCAGCCTGCCTCACTGACTCTCTCTGATGCTGCATCGTCTTGACAGTTAGGATGTTGTCCTACCCTGGGGCTCCCCTGAAATGTTGCCAAGAAGGCAAGAGTGCAAAAGTAAGACCCCCAAGAGAAAGGCAACTGTGCCAGGTGGCTCTGAGAGCCCTTGTGGGGACAAAGAGCCGGGTCCAGAACCTTGGCTCAGGGAAACCAGACCCCTTTCCTTCTGGTGCATTCCTGCTGGGGATCATGGCCCTATCAGGCTGTTTATTTTGTTTTGTTGTCTTGTTTTACATCTACCTGCTGCTTTCAGGGATTTATTCCCCCCTTTCCAGTGAGGAGAATTAAGGGAAGAAAGTCCTCAGAGGTGGCAGGCAGAGTTACATTATCCTAAGAGTGGCTTGCCCCAGCCTTCACCTGGGAACAGCCTCTATCCAAGCCCAGCATGAACAATCATGATATGTTTAGTTTCCATGGTGATCTGCAGGGCTAGCTCCCACGAGCAGGCCAAAAGATTGTAGTTCTGTCCCTCAAACTGCCCCAGGCACCAGGACAGAATCAGGCCAATGCACCAGCAAAGAGGTTGGTGGTGGGGTATACCTAAAGTCGTGAGAGCAGAAGCCAAAGAGAGCTAGACAGAGAACACAAAACTGGCTCTGTTATTCTTTGTCTTCTTACAAATGAACTTAATTCATGTATCAAGTGCCATTCTACTGTGCTTATGATTTTCATCGAAGTCATTTCAGGAGACTCCCCCTCCCCTTCTCCCTGGTGTTGGATTCAATTCTTAGGATTATGTAGGGTCAAGTGGGAGAGTTCTTACTAGTTCTCAGTCTTTGTTGTACGTCCACACGACATCTGCAGAGCTGGTCATCACCCCTGCTGACTCCGCACAGATGTCCACCAAGACTCCTGCACTCCCCATCTGCCGGCTAGGAGACATCCATGCTGGTCACTCTGCATCCTTCCCCGCCTGCTTTCCTGGGTTCTTTAAGGTTTCTGCTTTAAATATGTGCTGTTTTTGAAATTAGGGGGAAAAGATTATTAAAATATCGTCATTTAAATGTATCTTTAGTATGGTTAAATGTTGCTTTTCTGTCTTCAAAGCATGGTTCTGGGCTGGGCAGGGTTTGGGACAGCTCTGGATAAAGGTCACCGCCTGAAAAACAAAACTAGGGCAATTCAACCTGTAATAGATGCAAAGCAAGCCTGCCTGAAGATTTGTTTATCAGCTTGTTTCTGTGGATTCTTGGGAGACAACCCACCTGTGTGGGGGAGCCCTGGATTTATGTGCAGGAAGGTATGGCCAGAATGCAACTGGGTGCACAAAGCTATGCCACCCTGTGGCTTTAAGGGCCTTTTAGCAGAAGCAGGGCTTCGTTATAGGGCAATGAATGAAATGCAGGCTGAATCAGAGGAACATGCCACCGTCCAGGAGAACCCTGCCTACAAAGATGCAAATATACATCCCTCCTTCCACTCACTCCAAATGGATATTTAGTTTGGAGATTCTGGATTCTGTAGCCATAAAACACTTTTGTTTTACATCTCTGACATTGTCCAGAAGAGAAGATAACCTGACCAGCCTGCATAAATGTTCTAGTTCTGTTGTCTGGCCCTGGTGTGGAAATGGGTCTTTAACTGATGGAGTGTGATGATAACACTGTCCATTAAGATATGCCCATCTGCTACTGACCTTTCTAGAAAACATATGGCAATTTGTATCAAGAGACTTTAAAAGGTCCATACCCCCCTAGAGGAGAAAGCAGGAAACAACGTCCTTGACCTCCATCGCAGCAACTTCTTACTTGACACATCCCCAAAAGCAAGGGAATCAAGAGCAAAAATAAACTGTTGGGACCTCATCAAGATTAAAAGCTTCTGCACAGCAAAGGAAACAACTCAGAAAATTAATAGGCAACCAACGGAATGGGAAAAGATAGTTGCAAATGACGTATCAGATAAAGGGTTGATATCCAGAATCTATAAGGAACTCACCAAACTACACGTCCGAAAAACAAACAACCCAGTGAAGAAATGGGCAGAAGAGATGAACAGACACTTCTCCAAAGAGGACATCCAGATGGCCAACAGACACATGAAACGATGCTCAGCATCCCTCCTCATCAGGGAAATACAAATAAAAACCTCACTGAGATACCACCTCACGCCAGTCAGAGTGGCTAAAATGAGCCAATCAGAGAACTCTAGATGCTGGCGAGGATGTGGAGAAACGGGCACCCTCCTACACTGTTGGTGGGAATGTAAACTGGTACAGCCCCTCTGGAAAACAGTGTGGAGGTTCTCAGGAAACTAACAATAGAACTCCCCTATGACCCATCAATAGCACTGCTAGGAATTTGCCCAAGGGATACAGAAATGCTGATGCATAGGAGCACGTGTACCCCAATGTTCATAGCAGCACTCTCCACAATAGCTAAAACATGGAAAGAGCCTAAGTGTCCATCAACGGACGAATGGATCAAGAAGATGTGGCTTATCTATACCATGGAATACTACATGGCAATGAGAAACAATGAAATCTGGCCATGTGTAGCAACATGGGTGGACCTTGAGGGTGTTATGTTGAGCGAAATAAGTCAGGCAGAGAAGGACAAATATCATATGTTTGCACATATAGGAGGATTAGGAGGAACTTAACAGAGGACAAAGGGGGAGAAGAAAGGCAGAAATGGTGGGGGAAAGGGAGAGAGGCAAACCATGAGAGACTCTTGAATGCTGACAAAAACTGAGGACTGATGGATGTGGGGGGAGGGAGGGATGGACATGGAGGAGGACACTTGTGGGGATGAGCACTGGGTGCTATGTGGAAACTAATTTGACAATAAACTATTTGTAAAAAATAAAATAAAATAAAATAAAATAAAATAAAAGGTCCATACCCTTTGATCCAGCAACCTCTCTTCTAATAATTGTCAGACACTCAAACACAGATTTATGCACAATGGTGCACATTATGGTGTAACCCAAAGTGGTAAAAGGAAAAAAAAAAAAAGGAAATAATCTCAATGTTCAACAATAAGGAAAGAGGCTAAGTAAGTCATGATGTACCCATACCTTGGCCTAGTAGGAAGCAATTCAGAATGATTCTCAAAGAATTTTATTGGGAATGGGAAATGTTCACCGTACTGCAAGTTTAAGAATTAGGTTTCATGAAAAAGAATGAAATCTGGCCATTTGTAGCAACATGGATAGAACTTGAGGGTGTTATGCTGAGTGAAATAAGTCAGGCAGAGAAGGACAGACACCATATGTTTGCACATATAGGTGGATTAGGAGGAACTTAACAGAGGACCATGGGGGAGGAGAAGGGGAAAAATAGTTGGGGAGAGGGAGGGAGGCAAACCATGACAGACTCTTGAATGCTGAGAACGAACTGAGGGCTGGTGGGGGAGAGGGGAAGGGATGTGATCGGCATGGAGGAGGGCACTTGTTGGGATGAGCACTGGGTGTTATATGGAAACCAACTTGACAATAAACTATTTTTAAAAAAAGAATTAGGTTTCAGAGGCGGGTGTACAGTATTATTTTAATTTTATAAAACTATTCCATGTATATTCTTAAGTAAAATATTATAAAAATATATATTAACTCTTAAGGTATTCATAGCTGGTGATTTCTAGTTTCTTTTTCATATCCCCCATCAGAGAAACAGCTTGTTTGTAAAAATATCTGAATCTATTTGTTATTTTACCAAGTTCATCAATTTATATTATGACAGTAATTTGGAATTCAGGGAAGTCATAGAAAAAGCATGCACCAGGGTAGCTGTGGACTTTAGACAAATTACTTAACTCTCTCTCTCTGAGTCCCCATATCTACATAATGGGAATAATATTTACCTACCTTGGCTACTGTGATTACTTAATAAGATCATGAATATAAAATGATAAGCACATAGTAAGTGTTGAATAAATGTTAGATTCTTTCCCCTGCTTCCCCCTCCCCACTCCTACTTTAATTTTATCATTAAGAAGTAATAAAAAGAACATGAGTATTTAGATCTGTGTACCATTATATTATTCATTATAAATTAATTGAATGGCCTGATGGCTGTGGTTTTTAAAAGCACACGTTTCAAGAGAGGAAAATCCCTGTGCTTGAGGAAGATGATATGTAACCAGGGGAGGTCTCAGATATAATGCAGGCTCCCTTAACTACCATTTTCATCTGTCTCCCTAATGGGAAGAAATGCCATCAAACAGAATGGAGGAAATGGAAGGTCAAGACTGGAGGACACATAGTGGAAAACTACTTTAACCCAATATATGAAGTGGACTCTGCCGCCTTTTGGCTGCAACGTGAAGACTAAAGTTACATTGCAAAGGAGGCAATTGTTCGAACATTGCACTGTGTCTTTGAACTGGTGGGATTTCTCTGGAACCCTTGAAGACCACAGTGAGAGCACTGAGGCTCAGAGGGGTAAAGAGGGAGAGGACCGGGGAAGAAGAGGTCTTTGGAGAGAATGGTTTGCGTGCTGTGGGGCACTTCACCTTCATCAAGAGACACAGAGAGAGGGAGAGGCTTCAAAGGAGAGCAGGTGGGGAGCAGAGGTTGAGGATGGAACACGGGAAATTGGAATTTGATTGCTGCCTCAAAAAAAAAAAAAAATCTAAGGGATGAAATGGGTTGAAACGCTTGCCGAGCCCAGAGAGTGAAGAGCCATTGAAGGGGAGTGAAGAGGAGTCAGAGAATCCAGGTTTGCAGGTGAGGTCAGTGGAAAAGGTAAAAGAAAGAAGAAACCCAATGCACTTTCACCAGCACCAGGTTCAGGTTGATTCAGAAGATTTAATTTTAAACAAAGCCTAAATTCCATTCCTTATCTAGGAGTAGATTTCTAACATGTAAATGAAGACTGTGCTTAGGGACTTAAAGCGATTATAGAATTTTATTCATCACGAGTGAGGAGAAAAGTTACAGGACCGATGAATTTCCACCCACAAGCAACAGAGGGACATGGCTCACTGATTAATTTTAAAGGAACAAATAGAGGAAAAATAAAGTTTTTTTCCACTTACACACCAGAAATTCACTTATACCAAATATACTGCCAAGCTTGCATTACTGAGTTTAAGTCAGCTGGTCCAGAAGGATGACCTCCCAGATGACCACAAGTATCACCTACAAAATCTTTGAGACGTCCTAGAAAATCAGAAAGAGCAGCCAAAAGGATGATACTGGGAAGTGTTGTCCTGATTTTAAAAGAGAGTGTTAGATGAAATGTACCGTTTGGTTGATGAGTATCAGCAGTGCCAACAAAAGTCTAGAAAGGATTATTAAACAGATGGTTTTCTGAGTACTTTAAAAAAGAAAATGATGTTTGCCAGGAACCGATGCGGACTCACTGAGTCTGACCTCATTTTTTGTGTGTGTGAATTCTCAGATTAGTGGATGAGGAAGGGGTGTCACAGACTTGGTGTCTTACTTCTATGAGGCCCTTTACTAAATCCCTCATGATTCTCTCGTGCAAAGGTGGAAATGTGTCGGTGGGGACGAGGAGGTTGATTCATAGTTGGTTGGACGGTTGTTCTCAAGAAGTGTTGATTGGTAAATCCCTGTCACCCTGGAGGCAAGTGTCTGGAGACAGTCTGGTAGGGTTTGTCTGGTCTGTCCAGGTTCCCACTCTGTATTAATAACTTGGAAGATAACCTAGAAGCCAATTATCTCAAAAGTGTGGAAGCCACTGAGGCAAAAGGGATAGTGAACGTATGTGAATGACTATAATTTTTTTTTTTAATTTGCAATCCTGTCTGCTGGCACATTTTGGCAATGAAGGTTGGACTATCTCAGCCAGGACAAAGACTGCTCAGGGCTGATTCAAGCACCGTTCTTTTCATTCTCTCAGACGAATGCTAACTCCCACAACCCACTGACACTGCGGTCCTCTGTGCCTCCACCCCCAGTGACAGCCTCTTCCTTATTCTCCTCCTTCATTGTAATGACACCCCTGCTTCTCTCCACAAATGGGCCCCAACTTTGCCAGGCAAAACCCACTGTTGTGCTTGAGCTCCATGGAGACCCTCCCAGACCCCTGCCTTGGTTCATCCAGGTTTTAATTCCCTGGGCGTCCTGCCAGTTCATAGCCCGTTATCAGTCCTCCCAGAGCCCTGAGAGCAGGGCACGGAATTCCTTTCCCTCCCTCCACCAAGTGTCTACTTGTTCCAGCACCCTAATCCCATACATCCGTGTGCATAAATACACATGTACTTCCCACTGGTATGAAATCTCACAGGGATGATGCCAAATCTGCATTGTTTAAAATACAATTACACTAATACAGAATGAGGGAGACTTGTCTTGACAAGAGTCTATATTGAGCCTTTGGGCCAATTTGCTTAAGACCAATTTGGCTTAAAGTCCCAACTATTGAAAATATATACCTTAATGGGGTGCCTGGGTGGCTCAGTCGGTTAAGCGTCTGACTTCAGCTCGGGTCATGATCTCATGGTTTGTGGGTTCGAGCCCCACATACGGCTCAGTGCTGACAGCTAGCTCAGAGCCTGGAGCCTGTTTCAGATTCTGTGTCTCCCTCTCTCTCTCTAACCCTCCCCTGTTCATGCTCTCTCTCTCTCTCTCTCTCTCTCAGAAATAAAAAAAAAAATAAGAAAATTTATATCTTAAGAGCACATGCCATGTGTGGCTCGTAAGGATAAAATCACTCTATCTCTATAAAGCATTTTGAATGTTGGATGACTCCTCGTGTTTTACCTATTTTTAAATATTTTGTGAATTAGCAAGCAAATTTTAAGAGACTTTTACTTTTATTCCACATTTCTATTAGCTATTTTTAAACTTACAGTATATCACTTGGCAGATTCTAATAAAGTTCTATTCCTAGGTATATACCCCAGAGAATCCGGTATATTTTTATACAGAAAGACTTGTGTAAAAATATGAGCAAAAAGTTCACGCCGGTTTTATTCTTTAAAAAAATTCTTTTAATGTTTACTTATTTATTGAGAGAGGGAGAGAGAGAGACAGAGCATGAGCAGGAGAGGGGCAAAGAGAGAGGGAGACACAGATTCTGAAGCAGGCTCCAGGCTCTAAGCTGTCAGCATAAGGCCTGATGCAGGGCTAGAAATCATAAACTGTGAGATCATGACCTGAGCAGAAGTCAGACACTCAACCGACTGAGCCACCCAGGTACCCCATACCAGTTTTATTCTTAATAACCAAACACTGGAAATAACACAAAAGTCTGTTCAACAGGTGAATAAAAATATTTGGTTATATTCATACAGTGGATTACTAGAAAGGCATTAAATACTGGTACATGCAACAACATGAATTACTCTAAAAAACATTACACTGAGCAAAAGAAACTAGGGAATGCATAGGTATGATTCCATTTACATGAAGTTCAAGAATAGACAAAAATTAAAATATGGTGAAAGAACTGGAACAGTTCTGATCCAGGGGTAAGGATTGACTGGGAAGAAGCATAAAGGATTGTTCTGGGGCAATGAAATGTTCTCTCTCTTGATCTGGGAAGTGGCCACATATGCAAAAAGTCACATATACACAAATCACCAAGTTCCACTGTTAAGATGTGTGCATTTTTTTCTATATGTAAATTAACACCTCAGTAAATTATGGTTTAAGTTTTTCTTTCTTTTTAAAAAAAAGTCGGGGTTTTTTTAGTTTATTTTTGAGAGAGAAACCGAGATAGAGAATGATCAGGGGAAGGGCGGAGAGAGAGAGCGAGGCACAGGAATGATCAGGGAAAGGGCGGAGAGAGAGAGCGAGGCACAGAATCCGAAGTAGGCTCTAGGCTCTGAGATGTCAGCACAGAGTCTGATATGCGGCTCAAACTCACAAGCTGTGAGATCATGACCTGAGCCGAAGTTGGACGCTCAACTGACTGAGCCACCCAGGTGTCCCATGGTTTAAGTTCTTCTATTTTTCATGTAAGTTTCCACTGAAAAACACACCAAGTTTGAATATTTTTACCTCCAGTTTGTAGTTTGAGTCTTACATACTTTTTTGGGTACAACTTGAATTCTGAAGAAAACTTAGCACCTATTCAGGAAGGTACCTTATTTAGTGAGCTCACTTAGTTTGCAGAGAAATGTGCTAAATCTCTTAGCATATTCGACGGCTTAATTTTCATAACATCTATTTGGTAAATTCACACCGCATGATGAATCTGAAACATGCCCAACAGCACAGTGTCCTGAGTTCAGGTAATTGTAGATATTTGCACCTGGGATTGAGCCACCAACCATTTTCTCCAGACTTTCCTCAGTCCTTGTCCCTTTGCCCAAAGTAGACGGCTCTCACCCACCCAATCCCATGCTGATCCTAATGGATGTTTGGCAGGCACAGCTGGTGTCTTGCTTCTATATTCCTGTTCATTTGGAGCAGCCCCGGGGGCAGGCTGTGAGTAACTCTTAACTTCCTTGATGTTGCCAGAACAATCTAGAGGTTGAACCCCTTGCACCATCTCTCACATTGGTTTGATGGCTACCTCGCATGGTGTGACCAGGAAGCAGGCTCTCCAGGGCTCACCTGGCTGCCAATTCAGGTCACCCAATTAGTTCCAGGATGATACAACTCTGTGTAAGCAGCTGCCCAATCCCAGGTCCTCTATCCTTAACCATCGATATCAACTACAGCCCACAGGTGAGCACAATCAGAATGTGCTTCTGGAAATTTTCCCTTGGAGCTTGGTTACTACATGTATAGTGTTGCTACGGGCAATGCTTGGTAAACTCCCCAAAGCCTTGATCCCAGTTCTGGCCATGTAACATTTTTTTTTTCTTTCTTAGGAGAAAGGAAGGTATGCATAGATTATGCCCATTGTTCCTGGGCAAGGAAGGCTGAGTCACCACACTCTTTTTTGTAAGATATCTGTCTGGGTGCCCTGAGGAGAATGAGTATTATACACTAATCTCTTGGTTAGAGACCCTTTTGTTAAGGAATCCAGCTTGCTTGAGCTTCTGCTCTATAAATAGATGAGGGAGAATCGCTCTCTTTTGTTGTCCCAAACAAGGCAAAAAGAAGTTGTAAACAGATTGTTTCCTGGGTCATACTATTGTCCTGGAAAGAAGAGTGAGAGAAATAAGGATTCCTCTCCCTTTTCTGGAAGAGCTGTTGTGCTCAGGCAGAGGATAGAAAGCAGAAAAGACAACGCTTTTTCCCTTTTTTTGTTGTTGTTTTATGTATTTTATTTTATTTTATTTTTTCTTACACTGCATTCAGTCGTGATTAAAGGACTTTGGCCAGTCTCTCAAAGCTCATCTTGGCTCCAGGCAAGAAAGCCCCCAAGTCTGGCAGGCCCTGAAACAGACATCTCGTGTGTTTTAGCTAATAAGCCCATGAGACCCCGGGTGAGCGAGACTGCTGCCCAGAAAGGTTTGGAGGATAATCTCTGGAATCAGACCAAGCGAGGGTTGAATCCTCGTGGGCCACTTGGCTTCTTTAGGCCTCAATGTCCCCATCTGTACACTGGAGTTAGTAACAACCTCACCAGGTCACTAGAGAGTGAGGTGAGACAAGGTGGACAGAGCAGCTGGCTCAGTGGTCTTGGTGTTCTCGTTATTCGTGATAACACAGGGGAGGTGCTGCATCCCATTTGGGGAGTTTAGATGTTTAAGAGGAAATGTAAAGTGGGAAACAGTCAATAATAGCATGTGGGGATGAGGAGGGATCTGGACGATATGAGGAATCTTGAAATATGAGGAACAGCTGAGGAAACAGAGGGTGTTTTACCTGGAAGAGAGAGAACTGTCAAATATTTGAAGAGCTACCTTGTATTCCAATAGGGGCCAAAAAGCCACCTTTTTGCAGGATGGGGTCCTGAACTGGACGGTAGCTTTCAACCCTATACGAAATTCTGGTCTCCTGAGGGCAGCCGAGACCGGAGGGTAAAGGCCAAGGCTCAGCATTGGCAGCTGATGACATCCAGGGACACTGGTTGGAGGCTGCTGAGCAGATATAAAAGCGCCTGGTGCTCCGACTGGGCCAGAAGGACCTGGAACTCAAAACAGCCCAGGGAAGGGAGCGGGTAGTGGTTTATCCCCAATG
Organism: Proteles cristata cristata; assembly: GCA_017311185.1. Lineage (NCBI taxonomy): Eukaryota > Metazoa > Chordata > Mammalia > Carnivora > Hyaenidae > Proteles > Proteles cristata. The sequence goes on from JAESUZ010004769.1 coordinate 693,111, forward strand.
GACCACAGAGGCCATGTGGATGGACCCCAATGCTCTTCTTAGTGCTTTGTCCCCTTTTGAGAGAGGCCACCTCAGGTCACAGGAGCACTCCTCGTGGGTGGAGTGGAGTTTGTTTCTTTGTGGTCTGGCCAGGAAGCGCCAAGCCGGGTGGCCAAGAGGCTGGCTGCCTTGGCTGAAAGGCTGAATGACTGGCCAACTGGTGTGTCTCCAGAGAGCAGACTGACCCGCCCTGACAGGCCAGTCCTCCGGCCGCTGTTGCTGCCTGCAGAGCGTCCCCCAGCTGATTTTCTCATTGCGGGGCTTGTAAATGGCGTGATTTATGACTATGCTCATCCACGCTGGCCCCCGGGTATACACGTTCTCCCTTCCAGGCTGGAAAGTGAATAATGAATTAATCACCCTGCCTCGGGTTCAATACGGAGCTGAGTGTTTGCAGACCTTTATTGTACTGTGCAAGCCAACTCGAACTGCTCAATTTCCACTCCTAATTCATTTGGATTTGTGCAATTCTGCCTGTTCCTGGGGAGCCACAGCCTCGTGGCTTCCTGGTCTCTAAGGAAGTCTCACTCCCCACTCCCAGATGTCCTCTCCTCCGAAGAGTGAAAGCCAAAGACTCCTGGGTGCTCAGAGAAGCCAAACCACTTCCTCAGAGACTGCTCTCTGGGATGTCTCTTGTCCCAAATGGGGTTGGGGGGAAATGCTGTTTAGGGAACTTCTCAGCATCCAAAAGCGATAGCTGAACTGCCTGATGCCAGTGCGTGTGCATGGCAGAGAGGGCACACAGGGGGGTTGTTGAATGAATGACCCCGGCTCCCCAGACACAGGTACTTTATCAAAACTAATGGCCTGCAGTCACACCTGTAGTGGTTTCTCTTTTCCCTTGTTCTGGCTCCGTGGGGCTTTGGGGGAAGAGTTTTTTTATTAGGTCTCAGGTCCGATGAGATCTGAGCCATGAGGTGGGGCAAATTCTTTCTCAAGTTCACTGGGAAGCAATGGGAGGTGAAATCTGCATTTGAAGAGCTGGAACTTTCCCGGTTTGGGCCATTTTCTTCACCTCCCAGAGACCAAAGCTATAAGCAGCCGTCTTTTACCCAGTGATCGAATATGAGAAGCAGTGGACCTCAGGGCTCTTGATGGAGAAGGCTGATCCAGGCTTCCTCATGATGGGCTCCAAAAAGGGGGCAACGTCTAGTCTGGGGGCATGTTCTAGACCTGGCGCCGCTGAGATGCTCACCATCTGCGCTCCCCGACCCTGCAGCCCAGAGACACCCCCACAGCTGAGCTGTCTTTCATGGAGCTTTCATTCACATTGTTCTGTTCTGAGACCTTACCTCCTACCTCACGACTCCCTGGGGCACTTTCTCTCCTCACTCCTCAAGACCTATCTCTAAAGCTGTCTCCCCATGAAACCTTTCCCAGCCTCTTCGCACCGATGTGACTCTCTCTCCCTTTGCCCTCGCCACATGTTGCCAGTCGCTCCTTTAGCCCCTTTCTGTCTTTGACCCATTTCCTCATCTCCTGGCCGACTGAGCATGGGTCCTGCATCCTCACTCTAGACACTGATAAAATGTGAGGACAAGAAAGAGCTGAGGGGCAGCTCCCACACCCGCCATCAGGAACTTCCCCATAGACCAGCTACGACTGCCTTCTTTTACCCATGAAACAAAAACATTTATAGAGTCTCTGCTCTGTTCAGCCAACAACAAACAACTTTACCTCCTCTTGTTTCTCCCCTCCACACTCCCACCACGTCAACTTTTTATAGTGCCCTGAAGCTTCCCACCCCAGAGTTTTGGTATATGTTCTTCTCTGGCTATCAAGAAAAAAACACAGAAGGCATAATAAAAGACACACACACACACACACACACAATCCGAAGAGACAGAGCAAGCATCAGAACCAGACATGCAGGGATATTAGAATTATCAGACTGGGAATTTAGAACAGCTGTGATTAATATACGAAGGGCTCTAATGGATAAAGTAGATAGCACGCAAGAAATGAGCTATCAAGCCACAAAAAGACAAAGAGGAACCTTAAATAAATATTACTAAGTGGAAAAAGTCAATCGGCAAAGGCCACCTAGTGTAGCATTGACATTCTGGAAAAGAGAAAACCATGGAGATGGTAAAAAGATCAGTGGTTGCCAGGGTCTGGGGCGGGGTGGGGGGGGTGGCGGGGGCGGGGGAGAGGGAGTTAGGGAAGGGTGAATAGAGCACAGAGGACTTTTAGGACAATGAAACTATTCTCTGTGATACTGCAGGGGTGGTTACATGACATTATACATTTGTCAAAACACGTAGAATGTACGACACCAAAATGAATCCTAATGCAAACTGTGGTCTTTAGTTAATAATGTATCAATACCGGTTCATCAGTTGTAGCGAATGTACCACACTAATGCAAGATGCTAATAATTGGAGAAATTGGGGCTGGGAGGTGAGGGAAACTCTCTGTACTAGCTGCTTAATGTTTCCATAAACCTAAAACTGCTTTAAAAATATTCTTAACTCTATTAATTTTTTTAAAACAACAATGTAGAAGTAGGGGTCTTAAATGATTGACAAGTCTTCTTTGACTTGTTGAATGGTATGTGTTCAGGGACATCCCATGGTCCAAGCAAAGTGTGACCCCAGAGTAGCTCCTGGATGGGTTTTCTGCTGTTTTCTCCACACCACAGCTGTGTCTGAGCTCTCATTCTGCCATTTCTCTGCAACTTGCCCCATTTGGTGACTTGAACAATTGCTGCTCTCTTCTGCCCCAGCGCTTACTGACAGGGGTCATTTCCTTAGGCTGCTGGTATCCCATGCTAGGAGAGTTACTAACCACCTTCTCTGTCTTCTCCCTTTATATGATAAAGCCGCATAAAGTGACATAACAATCATTTTTGTAACCAAGGAGCTTGAGTAGCTGAGAAGCTAATCAATTACACTACGCATTGCCCCAAAGGCTCAGAAATTGGCAACACCAGATTCCTCTGGAAGTAGGAGTAAAATAGATCTGAAAAGAGGAAAGTGAGTGATAGCTAAAGAAGCAATTAACCCCCCAGGGTCCTGCTCCACTCAGCTCAACTCAGGAGCAGGGCCCTCCGTCACTCTGCAGAAAACTCTAAGTTCATTCTCCGAAGAACGCAAAACAGATTCCCTGGGCTAAGGAAACATCAAACAGGACCGAACAATTCCAGAGACTGCACACTGGAAGTCGAAGCATCCAGCTCTCTTCTCTCACCTGGATTTCAGAATCCTAGAAACCAGACATGTTTCTGGCAGGTAATAGGGAGAAGATTCTATGGGGAATCTACCCAGTCTAAGAGAAAAATACCTTAGAACCTGACAACCAGATTCTCTGTAAAATGACCCAGGAGGATCACTATACAGTGAAGTCTCGGTTGGCAAGACTTTCCCAGTTGCCCGAATGTCCAATCACCTTTCTAATGCCCTACTCCTGAAGCAGACAGCAAAACATCATTAACTACCAAGGAAATTAATTAAATCAAAACCAAATGAGATAACGCTAAACAACCACTAGAAGGACTAAAATTAAAAAGACTGTGAATACCAAGTGCTGGTGAGGACATAGAACAATTAGAACTCATTCCTGATAGGAATGTAAAACTTATATAACCACCTCAGAAAACAGTTTAACAAGTTTTTTTTTATATAAAGTTAAGAATACAGTCACCATAAAACCCAGCAATCCCACAACTTGGTATTTGTCCAAGAGAAATGAAAACTTTTGTCCATATAATCAGTTATATACGAATGTTCATAACAGTTTTATGCTTCATAGCTTCAAACTGGGACCAAACAAAATGTCCATCACTAAACAAATGAACAAACATATTGTGGCATACTAATGTAATGGAAATACATTAATTCCATTAACTAATTAATTAATTGTCATTGATGGAATACTATTCAGCAATAAAAAAGGAAGCTAAACTACAGATCCACATGTCATTGATGGATCTCAAAAATATTACAAATGACACCATGTATATGGCATTCTAGAACAAGCAAAACAAATCTATACTGGCAGAAAGCAGATCAGTGGTTGCCTGGGGGTTGGAATTGGGGAAAGAGTGACTGTACAGGGTTCCAAGGGTGATGGAAATGTTCTGTGTCTTGATTGTGGTGATGGTTATATGGGTGTATATATGTCAATTATATATAAATGTCAAATGTACTGAACTTTACATTACAAGTACATTTAGGGGCACCTGGCTGGCTCAGTTGGCTGAGTGTCCGACTTTGGCTCAGGTCATGATCTCATGGTTCATGGGTTCAAGCCCCACATTGGGCTCTCTGCTGACAGCTCAGAGCCTGGAGACTGCTTCACATTCTGTGTCTCCCTCTCTTTCTCTGTCCATCCCCCACTCTCTCTCTCAAAAATAAATAAACATTAAAATTTTTTTAATTGGTATATTTATTGTATGTAAATTATAGCAATGGGATGAAAGTACAAATTATATCCCAGCAAAGTTTATTTTTTAAAACTTCAGTAGGTGGCCAAAGATCACTGAAAATTTGAGAAAACCATTTCATATACGAGACAAAGGCAAAGGGAAACATACAGAAGATAGAAGTTGAGGAAAACAGACTGTGTGGGGAAAAAAGTAAAGAACAAAAACTTACCATTAATTTCTTGAGATACTTTTCCTCAAAAAAATGATACTACCTTTACAAAATGAGAACTGTTGCCAGAGTAAAAGAAATATTCACAGAACAATCAAAGGACTCTTATAAATTAAAAATACAATAGCAAAAGTTTTAAAAACTGAATAGGAATGGTGGAGGATTATAAGAAAATCTTCTAGAAAGTAGGAGGCACGGAAAAAGCCTAAAATGTGCATAAACAAAGAGCAAGATGTGAATTATAGGGGTTCCACTGAGAGAAAAGGAAGAAAATAGTGAGAAGGAATCCTTCAAATAAATAATTCAAAAAAACTTTCCAAAACTGGAGGTTAGATGTTTCCAGATTAAAAGAGCCCACTGAGTGTCTAGCAGGTGAAAACAGCCCACGCCAAGGCACATTGTGATGAAACTTCAGAAACTAAAAAAGAAAAGGAGAGATTCCAGAAACATGGGGCAAATTTTTATATAAATGATCAAAAATCAGAATTGCTTTGGACTTCTTGCCCACATTAATAGCTAGAAGATAAAGAATGATTCCTTTAAAATCCTGAGGGAGAATTGTATCTGACCTATAATTCTAAATCAGATCAAACTGTCAATTAATAGTGAGTGTATAATAAAGACCTTTTCAGATGTGCACATTCTCAAAAAATGTACTGCACATGGTTTTGGTTTTGGTTTTTTAAGGAAAACAACCAGAGGTTGTAATTCATCCAAAGGTAGGACTAAATATAGAAAGAGACGGGAATCAGAAACCAGGGGATTCAAGACAGAGATGAGGGACCCCCCCGCCCAAGGTGATGGTGAAGGGAAACCAACATCCACATCTGTGTTGTCACCAGCCCAAACTGAAGCAGGTCAGAAGGCTACAAGGACAGGTATCAAGAATATAAAACAGGATGCACATTTGATGCATCTGGTGAAATCAGGAGCAGATTTAGAGAACTGACAGAGCAGTGGAGGTTGGGGTTGAGGTAGTAAAACTAACCATGTAACTAACTAAGTTAGTGAAACACAAAAACTAGACAAACGGAAGAATTAAGACAGGGCAGAGAAAAGCTTATGCAAAAAAAGGAGGTAACTTTAATCATAGGACACTAATAGTGCAGCTGTTTACATGGTCATACTAATGTGAACATTGAATACTGGTGTAGCCAAATCTATGATATGAGTGAATGGAGAGCATAAGGAGATGGGAAATATGCATGCCTTTGAAAAATCTAGAAGTAGCACAAGAAACACATTATTTAGTAATTTACAGGCTGTCATACACTTATATTACTGTTTACAGTAATTAAGGTGTCTTTCTACAGGCTGGTTACTAGCTGTAAGGAAGAGGGGCAAAAAGGAATGAATCCTAAAGTGGGAGAAATCACTTTGAGAGTGATTAAAATTAACAGCAGCCAAACAATAAGATAGTTAGGCATAAATCTAACCAAAGAGGTGAAAGACCTGAACTCTGAAAAGTATAAAAACCTGATGAAAGAAATTGAAGAAGACACAAAAAAATGGAAAGACATTCCATACTCATGGATTGGAAGAACAAATATTATTAAAGTTCTATACTACCCAAAGCAATCTACACATTTAATGCAATCCCTATCAAAATACCAAAAGCATTTTTTGCAGACCTAGAACAAACAATCCTCAAATTTGTATGGAACCATAAAAGATTCCAAGTAGCTGAAGCAATCCTAAAAAAGAAAAGCAAAGCTGGAGGAGCCACAATTCTGGACTTCAAGATATATTACAAAGCTGTAGTCATCAAAACAGCACAAAAATGGACAACATAGATCAATGGAATAGAATAGAGAACCCAGAAATTAACCCACAGCTGTATGGTCAGTTAATCATCCACAAAGCAGGAAAAATACTCAATGGAAAAAGACAGTCTTTTCAACAAATGGTGTTGGGAAAACTGGATCACTTTCTTATATCATACTCAAAAATAAATTCAGAAAATGGATGAAAGACCTAAAGTGAGACCTGAAATTATAAAAATCCTAGAGGAGAATATAGGCAGTAACTTCTTTGACATCTGCCATAGCAATTTCTTACTAGATATGTCTCCTGAGGCCAGGAAAACTAAAGCAAAAATATGCCATTAGGACTTCATCAAAATAGAAAGGCCCTGCACAGCAAAGGATATCATCAACAAGACTAAAAGGCAACCTACAGAATGAAAGAAGAATTTGCAAGTGATGTATCTGACAAAGGGTTAGTAACTACTATATATAAAGAACTTATAAAATTCAACACCCCAAAACAAAACAATCCAATTAAAAAATGGGCAGAAGATGTGAATACACATTTTTCCAAAGAAAACATACAGATGGCCAACAGGCACGTACAAAGATACTCAAAATCACTGATCATCAGGAAATGCAAATGAGATATTACCTCACACAGAGTGGCTAAAATCAACGACACAAGAAACAGCAGGAATTGGTGAGCATGTGGAGAAAGAGGAACCATCTTACACTGCTGGTGGGGATACACATTGGTGCAGCCACTCTGGAAAACAGTATGGAGTTTTCTTTAAAAGTTAAAAATAGCAACCCTAGATCTAGCAATCAGACTAGTGGTTATTTACCCAAAGAATTCAAAAATACTAATTCAATGGGATATATGCCCCCCAATGTTTACAGCAGCAATATCTACAATAGCCAAATTATGGAAGCAGCCTAAGTGTCCGTCAATTGATGAATGGTTAAATAAGATGTAGTATATATATACAATGGAATACTATTCAGCCATAAAAAAGAATGAAATCTTGCCATTTGCAATGACATGGATGGGGCTAGAAAGTATTATGCTAAGCAAAATTAGTCAGAGAAAGACAAACACCATATGATTTCATTCACATGTGGAATTTAAGAAACAAGCAAAGGGGGGGAAAAAGAGAAAGAGAAAAAAACAGTCTTCACTACAGACAACAAAGTGATGGTTACCAGAGGAGAGTTGGAGGCAGGACGGATGAATAGGTGATAGGGGGGCGCCTGGGTGGCTTAGTCAGTTAAGCGTCCGACTTTCGCTTAGGTCATGATCTCGCGGTTCGTGGGTTCGAGCCCCGCATCGGGCTCTGTGCTGACTGCCAGCTCAGAGCCTGGAGCCTGTTTCAGTCTGTGAATCCCTCTCTCTCTGACCCTCCCCTGCTCACACTGTCTCTCTCTCTCTGCTAGAAATAAATAAAACATTAAAAAAAAAATTTTTTTAAAATAGGTGATGGGGATTAAGGAGTCGCACTTGTCAGGGGGCCCCGGGTGGCTCAGTAACTTAAGCACCTGATTTCAGCTGAGGTCATGATCTCACAGCTCATAAGTTTGAGCCCCATGTCCAACTTCGCACCAACAGCGCCAAACCTGTTTGGGATTCTCTCTCTCCCTCTCTCTGTGCCCCTCCCCTGCTTACTCGCTCTCTCTCTCTCTCTCTCAAAATAAATAAATAAAAGAGTGCACTTGTCATGATGAGCACTGGGTGATGTATGAAAGTGTTATATCACTATATTGTACACCAAAACTAATATTACACAGTATGTTAACTAACTGGAATTTAAATGAAAACCTTAACAAAATAAAATTAACAGCAGCTATGTGGGACAGGTGAACATTACACACTTCCAAATGAGATACCCTGAAATAGGTACATCTCCAATTCTCTAATACAGTATTCTGGTCATGAAGGCACAGTCAACAATTTAATAAAAATGAACACTTGTATAAATAAGAAACATTCTGGTTAAAAAGGTAAGTGAGGGACAATATTCTTAAAAATTGGCCATACCATGAAAATCAAAGAAAGGCAATGGAAATGTTCTAGATTAAAAGAGGCTGAGGAGATATGACAACTAAAAGCAATATTTGTGCCTAGACTGAATCCTAGTGAATTAGAGTATGAGCGGTAAAGGAGATAAGATGATTATATCTGTGTAAGTTGTACATGTATGAAGCTGATAACTGTATTGTAGTTACATTAAGAAAATATCTCTATTGTTAGGAAATGTCAAAGTATTCAAGGGTAATGGACCATGATAAATACATAGCTTTCCATAGGATGAATCAGGAAAATATTAGACAGAGAGAGAGAGAAAAGGGAGAGTACATGACAAAGCAAACAGGTTTAAAATGTTAACAGTAGGTATATATGGATGTTCTTTACTCTATTTTATTTTTTTTTAATGTTTTATTTATTTCTAGGAGAGAGAGAGAGAGACAGCGTGAGCAGGGGAGGGTCAGAGAGAGAGGGAGTCACAGACTGAAACAGGCTCCAGGCTCTGAGCTGGCAGTCAGCACAGAGCCCGACGCGGGGCTCGAACCCACGAACCGCGAGATCATGACCTAAGCGAAAGTCGGACGCTTAACCGACTAAGCCACCCAGGCACCCCTCCTTACTCTATTTTAAATTTGCAATTATTGCCAGGTAAAAAGTTAAAAAGAAACTAAATGCATTTTGATGCCCCTCTTAATTTTAAGTGTTTATTTTTGAGAGAAAGAGAGAGAGAGGGAGAATGTGCGCACAAGCAGAGGAGGGGCAGAGAGAGAGAGGAAAACCCAGAATCCGAAGCAGACTCCAGGCTCTGAGCTATCAGGGCAGAGCTCTACGTGGGGCTCAAACCCATGAACTATGACATCATGACGTGAACCCAAGTCGGACGCTTGACTGACTGAGCCACTCAGGCACCCCACCCCCCCAAAATTTTAAATGAACAAAACAGTAATACATCAAATACTCTGTATCTGCCTTAAGACGTAAAATATTACTTATGTAGTTTAAAAACCATATTGAACAAGCTGATATTAGATGTATTATTTGGAAAGACTAACCCACAGTTTCCATAGATATGGACACGCATGAGACATGGATTAGGTATATATGTGAATATATTTCCATGTCCCTCTTTGTATTGTCTCTCATCTGGAACCTGTTAATATAATGTTCACCATATACTGTACGGTGTCAGTGATTTAAAAAACATAAAAATACAGTTACAAAAATTATATTATTACTATAAGAAAAGATACAAAACTAGATTTCATTTTCTCCTTCATAAATGTATGTATTCTGTAATGAGTATTTTTACTATTTATTATCAAAATCATTGCCATTTTAAAAATCAGCCTGTATAAGTTCGCATGTATCATATAATTGTACTTGGTAAAATTATAAGCAAGGAAAGAATGGAACATGTACCAAAAATGATTATTTCTGGGTGGTGAGAACATAATGTTTTTTTCCTTCTGTCAAAGGTTTTATATTTTCCTAATTACTATTATAATGATGAAACAATCAATTTTCTTTTCTTATCGACGAGAAAATTACAGATTAGTTTTTAAATGAGGTCTTCACCTCACTCTGTGCACCAAAATTTATGGCAGGATTTTAAAGAGTTAAATTTTCAAGTGGTAGAAAACCTGGGAGAACATGAAATCAAAACTCTTGAAGGGAATGTTTTTCTCAACCTAGGAATACTAAGAAAAATCACAAAGAAAAGAATTTGCTATATATAAAAATTCTGGAATATCATTAAGTCAGAAGAGTATCTCCTGACCCGAGGAAGGAACTACATATGTTCCAAGAGATGCTAACATAAGGCTCTCTCACCTTTCAGCCCCCCGGGACCCCAGCCCCCTCCTTCGTGGCTCAGATTGGCCTCTGGTTATTCATTTCCACTCCCACCTCTCCCGTAACACAACCTGAGGGCTCCTAGTGCAACAGGCACCTTTCTTGACCTTGACATAAAGCAGTTACAATTCTCAAAACCCTCCATCCATCCGTCTCTGCTTCCGGAGTCTCCTGGAGATGGAAGCTGGAGAATGCCACTACCCCTCCTTTATCCCACTTCCTGGCAGAAGGCGAGAGGCTTCTGTCCCCAGCTTGGCCCAGAACTCCTGCAGAAGGGCCAGTGTGGCTGTCCTCCTCTCTCCAGGATGGCGTCTTTGTCTGCGATTGCTGTTCCATCCCCGGCAGCGAGGGAGACCATCTGCTGATGCCTGCCACCAGCTGCCGTCTCGTCTTCGCTTTCTTGTCTCCCCAGAGAGTTCCCTGACTTTCGGGCACATGGTGTTCTCTCCTGTCCTTGCTCAGCCTGGGTCCACGTCTTTGGGGAGCTTTCACAATCTCTCTCCTTCACTTAGCATTGCCCTGGCCTCCCCCCTGGGGACTGAGGTCTGTCGCCCTCTCCGCGTGAGTCCCCTGTTGTCAGATATGCCATCGCATGGGACTATAGAAAAGGGAGTACATCCTGGAAGGTATTTGAGAGCACTCACAAGGGACATATAGCTTCCACCAGAGGAAAACAGATCCTGAGGCTCTAAGGCCCCGGGGGATCTTAGTTTCAATTCCCCATATGGAGTCTCAAACCTTGTGAATCACACCCAAGGTTGAAATTTTACTTTGGTAGAGTTTCACGGGAAACACAAAACATAAAAAGAGCATGCGTATTTAGATAAGACTCTTTTTCCCACCTAGAAAGCTCTCCACATGTCTCCGCATTTTCAAATCAGATACAGGCAGCAAGGTCGGGAATAAATGTCATCTTCAGAAAGTCTTCTCTGATCTTCAAGACGAATGTTGTTGTTCCTCCTTCTCAAATCCCTTAGTCCTGTGGTCACACATCTCCTGCTCCGAACAGATGCTGCCCGTCCCCTGCCATGATGCCATCCCCTCCCCTTCTCACCCTGCTGCTGATGAGGCTTCACCAGACACAAGGCCCAGCTTGGTCAAGTTATAGCATGAACTGAATTGACCTTAGTGGAGCTGCTTACAGGCCCAGAACCATCAGAGGCATAACTCTGTAAATGACTGCTGGCTGGCTGGCTGGACAAAACTCCTACCGAGACCACAGAGTTCTGTTTCCCAGGGCTCCCTTGCGCCCTGCACCTCTGCTCTCTCTTTATCACGACCTTGTCCGTGCCATGCCAGGCCCTGAACATGTGAGCCAGGCATGGCTCTTGTAACACTAACAAGAGTCACTTATACAGCACATTCCCTAGAAGTAGAACCTGAGATAGACATTGTGGCAAGTGATAAAGTGAGGAAGTGCTTGCAAAACAAACCTGTAGAGAAGCAAGAGAAGCAGTAGGAGGCAAGGGAAGAAGTTCAGCAAGGATGTCAGGGGAAATGTAGCCACAGCCTGATCTGTGCAGAGTCCCATAGCATCAAGGGCCTGGAGACAAAGGGGCGGGGCTGTTAGAATCCTCCATCAGTCAGCCATTGGCCAAGCTGCATCCTTTTTTTTTTAAATTTTTTAAAATGTTTATTATTTAAAATAAAATAAAATAAAAAATAAAATAAAATAAAAAATAAAATGTTTATTATTATTGAGACAGAGAGAAACACAGCATGAGTGGGGGAGGGGCAGAGAGAAAGGAAGACACAGAATCCAAAGCAGGCTCCAGCCTCTGAGCTGTCAGCACAGAGCCTAATGCGGGACTCATACTCACGAACCGTGAGGTCACGATCTGAGCCAAAGTTGGACACTCACCGACAGAGGCACCCAGGCACCCCAGCCAAGCTGCATACTAAGCACAAGACTTGTAACCTCCCACACCTCCAGCTTGAATTAGCCAAAGTCAAGCCTCCAGGGAGTGCACAGGTGGGCACTACTAGAAGCCAAGGGCATGGGTGCACTGGCCTGGTACAGAGGATTTGAATGAGACACGGAAAACATCTGTTACACCCCCAGCTATGGACTGAATTTTTGTGCCCCACAACCTCAAATTTATATGTGAAGGCCCTAATCTCTAATGTGGTGTGTTTGGAGATGGAACCTTTGAAAGGTAATTGGGTTTGGATGAGGTCATGAGGGTAGAGCCCTTGAAGAAACAAGAGTTCTCTCTCTCAGCCATGTGAGTATACAATGAAAAGACAGCTGTCTACAAGCCAGTCTAAGTCACCATCACTTAACCACGTCAGCACCTGGGTCTCAGACTTCCTGCCTCCAGAACTGCGAGAAACAAATGTTTGCTGCTTAAGTTCCCAGCCTATGGCATCTGGTTATAGCAGCCATAAGCGACTAAGACATTCTCCTTACTTTTTGTCTATCCACACATATTTTCTTTTGACAGATCTGTCACTAGCCTAGTTTCATTCTTTTATCAACCTTCAGAGTTGGACAGGAACACAATCAACTAATTCCAATCTTGATCAACAATACTGAAACCCCAGACTACTTGCTTCCACTGATTAGACAAGGGTCATTTTGAATGCTCATTACAGAAACTTACAGATCACCTGTTGTTTCTTCTTTTCATAGATAAGGAAACTGAGGCACAGAGAGATAAGATTTCCTTTGTCCAGCAAATTCCACAGCAGAACCAAGCCCAGGTCTGCCTAACTTTTAAGCAGGAGCTATTCCTCCATACCCTCTTCCTCCTTATGCCATTGCATTAGAACTATTCTGCTAAGATTTTCTAATTAGTCATTATTGGAAATGATCATTAAATTCAATGCTTGGGAAAAAAGTTGCATGCCAAGAATAGTATTCTCTCCTGTGGTTTAGGTCTTAGATGGGGACATGGAGTTAAGCCAGATAGAGAACCTACTTAAAACATTACAGAGTTTTAAACCAAACTTGAACCTTCTGGAGTTCATTTATTTATTCTTGGCAACTCGCAGCTTCCTGGTTCTTGGAAAGTTGCTGGCTCATTTAGAAGAAAAACTCATGAGACTTCTTGTGCATTGAGTAGCTCTTACAAAACAATCTTTTGAAGTGTAAAGTGTAAATGAATAAAAAACAGAAGACTGAAATTCTCCTAAAATACACATGGATGCAATCATTAAGGGAACAGGCACGCTAGGCAAAATGCATAATTGTTTCTTATGCCCTAAACACTGAGGAATAGTCTTGGGCTCAGCAAATCCCAAACAAGTTAAGATTTTCCTTTGTCTGAGACTCTCCTTAACTATGTGGGTGACTTAAGTTTGTTGCAAAGGGCACAGGACTAAACCGATTCCACTCTGTCTCCCAAGCCTTTCTCTTGAAAAGAGAAAACCTCTATGAATAAGGGTTCTTTCTTTTTCCTAATCCAAACTGGTCACAATAACCCATCATGGAATAGGAGAGTCTTTAGACTAAAAGAACGTGATCATGACCATTGCATGCCAATTAGGATGACTGCTTTTCTGTAGTTAAAGGCACAATCCTCTGAAGGTTGAATGCCATGGAAGAGGGCTCTCCTCAGAACACAAGTGATTTCTTTTGACACAGATAAAACATTTTGTCTTCTTATGTGGCCTTTCAGTCATCTAGAATGTCTCTATCCTGGTCTACACTTAAGTTCTCAGCCCAAGTTCAGCTGAAGGCACATTATGATTTCTTAACCAGTTCCTTTGTGTTGCATATTGAAAAGAAAATAAGGCCTTCTTCCTTAGTAGCTGGACTATCCATCAAAGGGAAGAGCAAATACAAACAATTGTCTAATGCCTGGAAACTAGATTTGGGTTGTTCTACCCAATTGGTTCCTGATTCACCACAGACAACATTCTTCTCCAGCATGAAGAATTAAATTAAATTAAATTAAATTAAATCATCCCCCCACCACACCATTAAGATGGACCATCACCCCTCCCACCCAACTACAAGTATTTTCAAGACAATTTTCAGTTCTGTTCCCAAGCTTTTGAGCTTTGAGTCTGAACCTCCCTACTATGTACAGCTTAGCTGAGAAGATGGCGTCAGACTCTGGAGTGAACTGACCTCAGTTGAAATCCTGGCTCTGCTCCTCATTAGTTCTGTGGCCTTGAATAAGTTACTTGACATTTTGGAACTTGGGTTTCCTCATCTGTATACCAGAGTGACATTGGTTAGCTAGCCAGGGAGTTGTAAAGGTGGAATGAATTCATGTTTAAGCATGCCCAGTCCATTGTAGGTGCTCAAAAACTGGGAGCAGTTACTCTTACTACTGTTGAGACTATGAAAGAGCATCCAGATCTTCTTGAGGGCCCTCTTGCTGGCAGCTGGTGCCAATCTCTGTACCATTCCTCTGAGCTGGTACACAGGACACTTGCTGCACCCTCTCTCCTCCTGCCCCTCGACTCCTGCCACAGGGAGGGGAGTATTGACTCATGAGGTGCTGAAGTGACTTGCTCAAGGTGTCCCAAATTGGGAGGCCCTTCCTTACTCAGGAGGGCTTCCCAATTCCTGGAATGATCACTCCTTACCTGTTACTTCTCCAGGTTCTGTGTGGAGATGGGGGGAGTATGTTGAAGCATCAGCTCTTTTCTTTCCCCCAACTTGCCTCTACCTCCAACTCAAAAAAAAAAAAAAAAGCCCAAATCAGCCATTGGCTGCTGTATGATCTCATCCCCACCAGAGGTGCTAGCCAAGATTTCTAGGTATTTCTGGTTGTATATCAGGCACCTAGAAATGTGGGCCCAGAGTTTAGGAAAGGGGTAAAACATGGAGATAAGGATTTAAACACCATCATATCCTTTGGGGCTGCTGTAACAAAACTGCCTAAAAAGGGGGTTGGGGGAGGGGCTTAGAAAACAAACATTTATTTCTCACAGTTCTCAGTGAACTGACAGAATGGATGTCAGGTGAGGGCCCATTTTCTTTCTTGTAGGTAGCTGCCTTCTTCCTGTATCCTCCCATAGTGGAGAGAGGTGGATACCTTTCTTCCTCTTTCTATAAGGACACCAATCTTATCATGTGCTCCACTCTCATGACCCAACTGCTTCCCCAAAGCCTCACCTCCAAATCAATCACATTGGGGCTTCAGCATATGAAGGGAAATGAAGACATTCATTCCATAGTAAATATCCTTTACCTGTGGTTAATTGAATCCCCAGGGCTGGGTGCAATTTCTAAGGTGCTAACAGAGCCCATATGCTAATAGAGCCAATATAGCATATATAATATATAGTATGATCTATTACGTAAAAAAAAAAACTTTGAAAAAGGATAATAATGAGGAACAGACTCACCTTAGGGCATGTTAAAACCTACTGTAAAGCTAGTTTGAAAAAAAATATTAGGGCACCTGTGTGGCTCAGTCGGTTGAGTGTCTGACTCTTGATTTTGGCTCAGGTCATGATCTCAGCAGTGTGGGATCTATCCCTGCATTGGGTTCCCTGCTGAATGTAGAGCCTGCTCCAGATTCTCTCTCTCCCTCTACCCCTTTCCCCTGCTCACACTTGCTCTCTCTATTAAAAAAAAAAATTAGTACAATGCCTCCTAGAACAAAATAAACAGTCCAGATAGTACACACGGAACAACTTCATATGTGATCAGTAAATGACACCATGTAATTAGTTATTAGAAAAATCTAATTTGATCTTGAGGCAGAAGAAGTTAGGGCTTACCAAATATTCTATGAGATTCCCCATCTGGAAACAAAAGACTTTGAGATGGTGGAATTGAAGACAGCAGCAGCCTGGGACCCTGAGACACTACTCAGAGGGCCACCATTCCCCAGCGTCACCTGACCACATTTGACTTGATATCAGAGAGAATTAAGGCTTTGTTGTGTTAAGGCATCAAGATTTCAAGGTTTGACAGTTGTAGGAGCTAACATTAATTATCTCAAATACAACACCTTCGCACCTTATAGCACACATCAAAATCAAAATAAATTCTAGTTAGAATAATAAAGTGTTAAAAAAAAAAAACTAGGCCAATATAAAGATGAACGTTTATTCAATTCCTGGATAGGGTTTTTCTAGGCATAAAAGCAGTAGAAGAAACTACAAAAATCCATAGTTTAACTGCATAAAAACTCTTAAATTCTGTTTAAAACAGATTAGAAATTAAAAATAGAATTGAAGAACAAATGGGTAGGGTATATTTGCAGCAACTGTGATAAAGGGTTAACATCTTTAATATTTAAAGAACTCATAAAAATGGAGGCCAGGGGAGAGAGAAAGGATTATCTGAAGCAAAGCTTTAACCGTAGCTGGCTTGTCCTGATACCTAAAATGTTTCTGAGTCCCCAATTTCTGCCAATTGGTGCGCATTCTGTACATACAAACTGTATTTAACATTGGCTCAAACCCAACCTAATTAGTAAAGTCAATCTGTCACAAAGAAAAGATCATTATAATGCCTCATGTAGCCAAATGTCCATGATGTTTCTAGTATGTGCTATTGGAAGTTCTCCACATGATTGCTCCCCTCTGTTTGTGCAAGAAATTTAGAGCTGGTCATATCAGCCTTTTGGAGAGCTCAAGGGTAATGGTAAGATTGTCCCCAGGAACAGAGCTGGAGTAGGCCAGAAATTCAAGACAATTTAAAAAACTAAACCCAGGGGTGCCTGGGTGGCTCAGTCGATTAAGCATCTGACTCTTGATTTCAGGTAAGGTCATGATCTCTTGGTTCATGAGATTGAGCACTGCATTGGCCTGCTTGGGATTCTCTCTCCCACTCTCTACCCCTTCCCTACTCTCTCTCTCTAATTAAATTTTTTAAAAATTGTAACAAAAAAAAATAAAAAACAAATCCTGCTTGTATTCATTTGGCCATGCAGTCATTGAATTATATTATTGATACCATTACCTGGTGATAGTTACTTTTTTTTTTTATTTCTTTATTTAGTCCTCACAACAGTCCTATAGCCAAGTATCATTTGTACTTTTTTCAAATAAAGAAACTGAGGCTTAACTTGGAGAAATAATTTGACCAACATTACACAAGGAACTGGGAGAGCCGAGATCTGAACCACAGTGTATTTGACTCCAAGGGCATGTACCTAATTGCCCACATTCCCTTCTACTGATCTAAAGGAAATTTCTGCATAGACGACATTTCTTGGCAGTAGCACAGCTGGATGGGGCATAGGAAAGAATGGAAAATGAGTAAAGAATGAGGCACAGGAATGACTTCGGCTGCCAGCTACCTTCTAGCCTTTAAACAACTAAGAAAAGACCAAACACTATATATGAAACAACAGTTTTCAAGATATTGGCTATCAAAAAGAGAAGGACAGGAATCCTTGTGAGATGAGAAATAGATAAGTTCTAATATTGCCTCCCCTAACTTCCCAGAGAGATCCCAGGCCACATTGCAGGCAGCTGGAGCCCAGGCAGAGCCCCGCAGTCTCCTGAGTCGAGGAGATGGAGGTGGGGTACTACAATGGCTAGAATTCATGGACCAGTGACTAGAGTCTAGAGGGCTATACATAGACAGAGAGCTTTGGAGATCTCATTGAGTCTTCAGCTAAGTTCTGATCAGTATATACATGTGAAGAAGCAATCCCAGTCCAAGGGAAGAAGAAAATCCTGGAGCTCCCACAAGGCTGGAAATGGTTCTTGTCTTCAAGAGACATATTGGAACACCCCAGAATTCATGGGGCCTTCAGTAAAGTACCAGAAAGGGTCTTGCCTAATGTGTGAGGCAGAATTAGCCCTAGAATAGATTCTGTTCTGGTTCAGTCTCACAAAGCTTAAAAGCAAGACCTGGGAAAAATTAAGCCATATCCAAGTAACTTAGCTGAATCCCAGAATACAGCACAAGAATTTTATGGGAAGAAAAAAATATACCCAGTGCCCAACCAGATAAAATTCACAATGTCTGACATCTAATGAAAAATTAGGAATGAAAAAGGGGGGTAGGAGAATAAGACATAATGAGGAGAGAACCAACTAACTGAAGTTGAGCCAGAAATGACACAGATGTTAGAACTAATAGACAAGAAGAGTCAAACAGTTATGATAATTGCATATCATATGTTCAAGAAGCTGGAGATAAGATGGTGCATGTTTAGGGGCGCCTGGGTGGCTTAGTCGGTTAAGCGTCCAACTTTCGCTTAGGTCATGATCTCGCGGTTGGTGGGTTTGAGCCCCACATCGGGCTCTGTGCTGACTGCCAGCTCAGAGCCTGGAGCCTGTTTCAGTCTGTGACTCCCTCTCTCTCTGACCCTCCCCTACTCACGCTGTCTCTCTCTCTCCTAGAAATAAATAAAAAAAACATTAAAAAAAAAAAAAGAAAAGAAAAGAATAAAAACAAAAACACAACATATCAAAATTTCTGGGCTATCATTAAAGTGATACTTAGAGGGAAATTTAGAATACTAAATGCCTATATTGGAAAAGAAGGCTCTCAAGTTAATGACCTGAGCTTTCACCTTAAGAAACTAGAAAAAGAAGAGCAAGATGAACCCAAAGAAAGCAGAAGTCAATGAAATCAATAACAGAAGAAAAAATTGGGAAAAATCATTGAAGCCAAAAGCTTAATATTTATTGAAAAGACCAGTAAAACTGATGACCCACTAGCCAGATTGATCAAGAAAAAAATAATGAAATACACAAATTTCCACCATGAAGAATGAGAAAAAAATCATTACTACATACTTTAAAAATATTACAAGAATAAGAGACCATTAATCAGCATAGCCCTATAAGTATTAAAGGAATTTTATTTGTAATTAAAAACACTCCTCCCACCCCAAACAAACTCTAGGCTTAGATGGATTTACTGGTGAATTCTATCAAAATTTTTTAAAAAAGAAATAATGCCAATTTTATGCAAACTCTTTCAGAATATTAAAGAGGAGGGAATACCTTCCAATTCATTCTAGGAGGAAGCCATTATTACACTCATACCAAAATAGGACAGACATTAGAAAAAAGAAACTACTGGGGCGCCCGGGTGCCTTAGTCAGTTGAGCATCCAACTTTCGCTTGGGTCATGATCTCGCGGTTCGTGGGTTCGAGCCCCGCGTCGGGCTCTGTGCTGACTGCCAGCTCAGAGCCTGGAGCCTGTTTCAGAGTCTGTATCTCCCTCTCACTCTGACCCTTCCCCTGCTCACGCTGTGTCTCTCTCTCTCTCTGCTAGAAATAAATAAAACATTAAAAAAAAAAAAGAAAAGAAAAAAGAAACTACCAGCCCACCCTCCTATTATACACTAACAAAATATAAAATTATAGGAAATTGAATCTAATGATAAATGAAGCATAGCATACATACATCATAATGAAGTGAGATTTCTCCCAATAAAGTGATATTGGTTGAACACTTAATACCCATTGAATGAAATATGGTCGTTCTGTAGATGCAGAAAAAATATTTGGTAAAATCCAACATCCATTCCTGATAAAACCTTTCAAGAAACTAGGAATAGAAGTTTCTCAACCCAGTAGAGGATATCAATAAAAACGTACAGGCAACATACTTAATGGTGAAAGACTAAATACTTTCCACCTAAAATCATCCATCTTTGCCACCGTGGCATCCATTTGAGATTGCCGCTCAGTTATAGCATTTTTTATTTCATCCTGACTAGCTTTTACTTCTTTTATCTCCTCAGAAAAGGATTCTAATCTATTTTCAACCCCAGCTAGTATTCTTATTATTGTGATTCTAAATTCTGGTTCAGACATCTTGCCTGTATCTGTGTTGGTTAATTCCCTGGCCATCATTTCTTCCTGTTCTTTCTTTTGGGGTGAATTCCTTCGTTTCATCATTTTGAAGGAAGAAAAGGAATTGATGAGGTAAAAAAAATTAAAATTAAAAAATTAAAAAACAACGCACACACACACACAAATCAAATAATTGATGCTTGGTCCTAGGTGTGTTTTGGTCTGGGTGTTGAAAGGAGCTTTACAGAGATAGAGGGGGGAAAAGGAGGGGAGGAAAATTCATTTATTGATAAATGAATACTTTGAAATAGAATAAAATGAAATGGAAGTAAAACAGAATTTGAAAAATTCACAAAAAAGTAAAAAATATAGTACAAAATTAAAGAAAAATATTTACAATAATAATTGAAAATAAAAATAAAATTTTTCTTTCTGTATTCAAGAAAAAGAAACGAAAAAGAAAAAAAGAAAATCGAATAGATGGACCAGCAAACAGATTGAAATACCATTGAAATTATGGCGTTTTCTCCTAGAAGTTAAACTGTGAAGCACTTTACAGTCTGTAAACGAAACAGGTGGAGACACTTGTGTTGTTCCTGAAGAGCGACGTTGGCCCAATTGGGCGGGGCTTAGTGTAACGGCTCCATTCTCCACTAGTTGGCGCTGCTCAGCTTACTGAGGTGGGGTGTCGTGGCGCTTGTAGGTGCGTATGCGCATGTGCGGGAGAGGTGAAAAAGGTGTCACTCAGCTACCGGTTGCTGGGATCGGAAATCCGTTTTTCACGATCAACAGTCGCGCACCTGTCCTTTGTCTCTGGCTTCCCTTCACTGCCTGCTTTTACACTGTCCGCAACCAAGCCGTCAGGTTGCTAGGCGGCACCTCCCTCCTGACTTTTATCTCAGATGCGGCTATGTTTCCCGACCCCTCACTTCTGAGGAACTGCGGCTCTGACCCGTTCTGACCCTCCGCAGGAGGGTCTCACCCAGCAATAGCTGGTGCAGCCCCCCCGCCCAGGAACATTAGCCGGACTGTGCTGTTGCCGATGCCCAGAGACTGTGGCTGGATGCCAGCCTGTCCCAGAAAAAGTTAACACAATCCTGTAGCAGCAGCGTTTCAGGGATTATGGAAAATCACAACACACATCTGGCACCAGGCTTCACCCTTAACAACATTGCTCCAGAACCACCTTGTTCTCCAGGGTCCTTTGCCTGTGGGATGGCCCCAGAGCCACTACAAACTGCCTCCCAGAAGGGGATCTGCCTTTCCCCATGTGGCCGGAGGACCCCCGGACCTCACTCTGCTCCTGGGGATTCACCCTTCTCACCAGAACACCACCAGGTATCAAGCTTCAGAGTTTCAGACTCTGTGATCCCCCTGTTTATAGAGTCTTAATGGGATTTAAACCCTCTACTTTCTTCTTCCTCACTTTTTAGTTCAGTCCCTGCTGCTGTTTCCACTTTTCCACTTTCTCCCCAGCTGTTTGGGGGGGGGGGTGTTGTCCCATACTCTCCCCCCACCCCCGTCCTCTCTCCACAAGCAAAAACAGCTCCCTGCCCTCCGTGACTTCGCTCTCCCCCAGTTCGCGTCTCCCTGACGTGTACCTGCTGAGTTCTGTGGTTCAGGTTGTGGAGATTGTTGTGTTAATCCTCAAATCAGTTTTCTAGGTGTGCAGAATGGTTTAGTGTTGATCTGGCTGTATTTCATGGTTGCTAGACACACACAAAAAGTTCCATGCTGTTCTGCCATTTTGGCTCCTCCCCTGGGCTCTCTATTCTGTTCCATAGATGTATGTGTCAGTTTTTATGCCAATACCATAGTCTTTTGATTATTATAGCTTTGTAATAATAGTTTCAAATCAGGGACCGTAATGCTTCCAGCTTCGTTCTTCTTTCTCAAGTTTGCTTTGGCTATTCAGGGTGTTTTATGGTTCCATACACATTTTAGGATTGTTTATTTGTTCTAGTTCTATGAAAAATGCTGTTGTAATTTAATAGGAATTGCATTAAACCTGTAGACTGCTTTGGGTAGTATGGAAATTTTAACAATATTAATTCTTCCAATTCATGAACACAGAATATCTTTCCATTTATTTGTGTCTTCTTTGGTTTCTTTCAGTTATGTCTTAGGGTTTTCACAGTACATATTTTTCACCTCCTTGGCTAAATTCATTCCTGCGTATTGTATTCTTTTTGCTGAAGTTGTAAATGGGATTTTCTTTTCTTTTTTTCCCTTCCTGATTGTTATTAGTGTATAGAAATGCAACAGATTTTTGTGTATAAACTTTGTATTCTGCAACTTTACTGAATTTGTTAGTTTTAACAGGTTTTTGGTGGAGTCTTTAGGCTTTTCTATATATAATATCATGTTTTCTGCAAATAGTTAACAGTTTTACTTCTTCCTTTCCAATTTGGATGCCTCCAATCTATTTCTTTATAGCAGCAATGAAGAATCAGAAATTGAAATGTAAAGACCTATACCATTCCAAATAGCATCAAAAAAATATAAATTACTGGGGCACCTGGGTGTCTCAGTAAGTCAGATGTCCAACTCTTGATTCTGGCTCAAGTCGTGATCTCTCAGTTTGTGAGATTGAGCACCACATGGGGCTCTGTGCTGAGAGTGCAGAGCCTGCTTTGGATTCTCTCTTTCCCTCTCTTTGCCTCTCCCTTGCTCATGCTCTCTCTCAAAATTAATTTAAAAACTTTAAAGTATACATATATAAAGTACTCATTGATAAAAGATGTATAAGCTCTGTTCATTGAAAATTATAAAACCATGATTTTTTGTATGGTTTTGTAATTTTCAATGAACAGAGTTTATATGTCTTTTGTCAGATTTATTAATGAGTACTTTATATACAGAATGACTATGCTCATAGCTTGGATAAATTAATATTGTTAAGATATCAACTCTCTGCAAATGGATCTGTAGACTCAACACAATTGCAGTCAGAATCCCAGAAGGACTTTTTGTAGAAATTGATGTATTTATTTTAAAATCTGTGTAAGTCAAGGAAACTACAATAGTTGAAACAACTTTGAAAAAGAAAAAATTGGAGAACTTACAGCACCAAATATCAAGATTTCTACACCTGCAGTTATCAAGGTGTTGGTATAAAGATAGATCAATAAAGCAGACTAGAGTCCATAAATAGACCCATAACATACATAAATAATTGATTTTCAAGAAAGTTACAAAGACAATTCAGTGTGGAAATGATAGCTTTTTAAACAGCGATCTCAAACAATGTAATACCCATATGCAACAAAGCAAAACAAACAAAAACAAAAAATCACCAAAAACAAAACAAAACAAAAAACATTTCAACCATTACCTCACAGTATCTGTAGGAATGAACAAAAATAAACCTACATGTAAACTTAAACTATAAAACTTCTATAATAAAACCCAGGAGAAAATCTTCATGAGCCTAGTCTAGTTAAAGATATCTTTGATACAAGCCAATAAGCACAATCCATAAAAAGATAAAGTTGATAAATTAGACATCATCAAAACTAAGAACTTCTAGAAGTTCTCTGACAGACATTGTGAAGAGAAATGAAAAAAACAAGCCACAGACTTGAAAATAGTACTTTCAGAGAAAAATATCAGTTAAGGATTTGTATCTATAATATATAAAGAACAATCAAAACTCAGTAATAAGAAAATATACAGTGCCATTTTTTAAATAGACAAAAGATTTGAAGAGACAATTCATCAAAGAAAATATAAGCTGATACAAGAAAACGTGCCCAACATCATTAATCACTCATCATCAGGGAAATTCAAATGAAAACCTTGCCCCCGGAATATCTAAAATTAAACAGACTGATCATCCCAAGCACTGATGACAGAGTAAAGCAATTGGAAGTCTCATACACTTCTAGTAGGGATGTTAATCATGCCACCACTTGGAAAACAGTCTGGCAGTTTCTTAAAATGTTAAACTTATCCCTACCATATGACTTATCTGTTCCACTCCTGTATGTTTAACCAAAATAAATGAAAGCATATGTTCATACAAAGAATGTTGTTCATAACAACTTTATTCGAACAAGTCAAAAAGTGCAAATGACCCAAATGTCCATCAATGAGTGAATGGATAAACAAATTATGATGTATCCATGCAATAAATTAGTTCTCAGCAATAAAAAGGAATGAACCATTGATACATGCAGCAACATGGATGAAGCTCAAAATAATTATGCCAAGTGAAATAAGCCAGACCAAAAAAAAAAAAAAAGAATACATATTGCATGATTCTACTCAAATTCTACAAAATACAAACTATATTGACAGAGGTTGAGGACTGAGAGAAGGAGATACAAGACAGGGAGGAAGGAGATACAAGACAGGGAGGAAGAAGAAGGAGAAAGTGCCAAGGGGAACTTTTGGCATGATGGATATTTTTATCATCTTGATGGTGGTGGTTGTTTCCTGATTGTACATATGTCAAAATAGATCAAACTGCACACTTTAATATGAAGTCAATTATATTTTAATGAAACTGTTAGGGAAAGAGAGAGACAGACCAACAGACAAGGAGAACTAGAAAAAGGGCCTGACATGGTTGGGGACTATCATTGGAGAGTACTTTGGGATTCATGACTTTTAAAGGTGAAGGATCCAACTGAAAATAATAGAAATAATATAATAATAACAATAATAATATTATTTCTATTATAGGTAATGCTTATTGTCTGCCTACTGCTTTGTGTGTATACACATGAGAAGATAGAAGCTCGGGAAGGCTAAGCAATTTGTTCAAGGTCACAGAGCTAGTGAGTGGTGGAATAATGATCTGAATCCAGAGCCCACACACTTAACCAGATTACTGGGAAGCTTCCAGAACAGACCACAGGGCGCCCTCGGTTTCCTTCAGTATTGGGGAGGGGCTAGCACAAATCCAATCACAGTGGTTCCCAGCCCCCCGACACTCCCCAGCCATGAAGACTTGAGCGCCCAGCTCTTCAAGGCCTGCCTCTCTTTGGTTTTACTCCTGATGCTCTGAGGTCGGGCAGGCAAAGCCATCCCTGACAAGTTTTGATTCAGACAGCACTGGTCTCACAAATTCCAAGCCAGGAGGCTGGGAGCCAGGACTCTGAGGGACATTTGAGAAGATGAAGATGAAAGCTGTTGGGAAAAGTGACGCATGAGAGCACGCACGAGGGCATGCCTGGAATACCTACAGGTTCAGCTACTTCTCCAAATCTCTCTGGGGACTTGGCGGGGGCGGGGGGGGTGGGGGGTGGCGCGCACCAGTCATGGCAGGTGTTCCAGGATGTCTCATCAGGCCTGGGAGGGCCTTGGAAGAAGACTAGACTGTATTCATTAAAATAAGCTTGAATGCCACATGCAAAACTTTTGAAGCAGAATCCTTTAAAAAATGGTCTAAATAAAATACTTCATATTCCTATAGAACACAGCAAGTCTTCTCGCTATTAGAATTTTTGTTGTAATAGTCTAGAAGTAACAGGACCAAATATTGTTTCAGAAGGCAGTAAATTGTGGTCCCACATAGCTCAGATACGACAATTGTGATTTAATGAAGGTAGAAGGAGTTCACATTCAATCTGTATACTCTTTAGAAATAAAGGAGGGGTTTTTTTTGGGGGGGGGACAGAGAGAGACGTAGACACAGTGAAGCCTCCCAGTCCTCTGCTAAGGGGAACCAGACACCACAGCAGGCTGAAGGTTTCTTTAGGTCAGTGTGGCTGGCAAGCCAGGCCCTCCTACAAATCCAGCTCTCCGGGTTGTGAGAGGGGAATCCTGTGCATCTTTACACTTTGCAGCCACATGAGCCGGGACATGACCATTCCTAGCCTGGAACCCCCTGGGATTCTGCCGCAATCAAAAAGTCTGAGACGGTCACACTCCAGGGAAGCCAGGGAGGGGCCCTGTCAGTTTTCGTAACATTAGAGTCATGGGTCAGGGAATTGTTATCACTGTATCGCCTTCTCTACCTCTGCCGCTCATGGTGGCTCAGGCCTGTATTTCATCAGCAATTCCCCTTGGGGTAGCCACATTGGAAAAACAGAAGGGAATTCCCACCAACCTTCCCCTTCCCAATCCTCCTTACCCCACTTTGTTAGTTTCCTCTGACTGCTGTAACAAATTACCATACACTTAGTGACTTACAACACAAATTTATTATCTTATAGTCTGAGCCCAGAAGTCTGAGATGGCTCTCGCTGCATTAAAATCAAGATGTTGGCAGAACTGCCTTCCTTTCTAGAGACTCTAGGGATGAATATTTTCTTTTTTTTTTTTTTTTTTTTGCGCCTTTTCCAGCTTTTAGAGACCACGCACATTCCTTGGTTCCCATATCATGCCCTTTCTGTCTTCAAAGCCAGGTTGAAATGTTTAAGTGGTTGAAACGTTTTTCTCACACCACATTGCTCTGATTCTGACCCTTCTGCCTCCTTCTTTTTTCTTACAAGGACCTTTGTGATTACAGTGGGCTCACCTGGATAATCCAGTAACATCTCCTTATTTTAAGGTCAACTGATTAGCAACTTTATTTCCAACCATATCCTTAATTCTCTTCCTCCACATCACCTAACATATTCATAAATTCCAGGGATTAGGACATAGACATCTTTAGAGAGCCTTTATTCTGCTTACGGCCCCTGCCCCCCAACACAGGTAAACCCCACATGTCTGGTTAATTACAAAGATTAAACAAACCTTATGTTTCTAAGAAGTAAAAAGAAAAGAAAAAAGAACAAAAAGGTGCATCATGGGAGCTTTCTCAAATCTGCTTTGGGCAAGATGCCTGCTGAACAGGAAAAATATTGCTTCAATTCTTGGCATAAAACTTTACTAACGGCCTCTGATTTTTCTCTCCCTGCTGAAAAGATCGTGGAAGCCATTCACGTAAATGTTTGTCTTTATTATAAAGGCTTCCAAATTCATGACGAGCGGATGCCATCCCCCAGGATCTCACTCAGTCAATCAGAATAAGGAGCTACTGACAAAGGGATTCCAGAAGATGCTTCCGAGCCAGAAAGACCACCCTTTCTTGAAAAATTCACCCCTTTTGGGCACCCAATTGGTTGTTTACAAGCATGTGTCTATAATGGCTGTGATTTCCTCTGTGTTAAGCAACTAAAAGCTGGACTTTGATGCAAACACTCATTAGAGCCCCTCTTTAGATTCCAGTGACACATATTGCCAGTCATGGAGCCATGCTGGATTTAGACTGGGCACCTGAGTGTGTGTGTTAGTAACCTGTCGCTGCCATAACAATTTATCACCAGCTGAGTGACTTAAAACAACAGAAATGTGAGGCGCCTGGGTGGCTTAGTCAGTTAAGCGTCCGACTTTCACTTAGGTCATGATCTCGCAGTTCGTGGGTTCGGGCCACGCATCGGGCTCTGTGCTGACTGCCAGCTCGGAGTCTGGAGCCTGTTTCAGTCTGTGACTCCCTCTCTCTCTGACCCTCCCCTGTTCACGCTGTCTCTCTCTATCTCTCCTAGAAATAAATAAAAACATTAAAAAAAAATGTATTTCCTTATGGTTGCAGAGGCCAGAAATCCAAGATCAAAATGTCAGCAGGGCTCTTTCCTCCTGGAGGCTCTGAAGGAGAATTTGCTCCATGCCTCTCTGCTGGCTTCTGATGGCTGGGCATTCCTTGAGTTGTGGCTGCCTCTCTCCTCACATGGCCTTCTCTCCTGTGTCTTTTCCTCTTCTTATAAGGACACTTATTTTATTTAGGGCCCACCCAGTTACTCCCGTATGATCCTATACCTACATCTTTAACTCAGTTACATCTGTAAAGACCCATTTTCTAAATAAGATGAAATTCACAGGTATGACGAATTATGACTTGGACATTTTTGGAGGATCACAATTCAACCCATTACAGAGTAGAATCTGGCCCCCATATAGCATTGGGTGGAGTCCCGCCACTGAACCCAAACCCTTCCCTCCAGGCGCAGTAAACTATTAAAGACCACCCTGCAACATCACTATTTCATCCCCTTTGCCATGTATACAATGTTTTGTAGCAGGAATGCCCTCTCATGCACCTGGAAAACTCCTGGATCCCCAATATCCATCTCAAGAATCACCTTCTTTATAAGATCTTCTCTGGCCCAACTGTATACACAATACTGATCAAACTATCTCTGTTCTTTTCTTTCTCCAATAAATCTTGTATGTTTTTCTATTAAAGTACCTATTACAATTATCACTTCACACATCTGTTTCTCCTACTAGGTCGTGAACAACCTAAGAATTCAAAGATCCTCATGTTTACATGCATCCATTCATTCAACAAATATTTACCAAGAGCCTGCTATGCATTAGGCACATATATGCAGCCAAGGAGAAGCACATACAACTAAGACATCTGAAAATGTGGGGACCCAACCTAACCCAGGTCTGGGAGACCAGAGACATTTTCCTGAGGTTGTGGTGTCCTTTGAGCTGAGGACTGAAAATGATGGTAAGAATTAACTAGAAAGGGGAGGAAAGAGTATCCCGGGCAGAGCAAATTACATTAGCACAGATCCAGTGAAAGTTACATAGCAAGTTCAAGGGCCTGGAAGTTCAAGGGCCTGGAAGAAGTCAATTGTAGCTGGTGCAGGGCTGGGAGTTTCTGTAGTTACAAAATGAGGCTAGGGGTATAGGGGAGTGTCAGAGCACATAGGGTCTGTAGCACACAGCACACAGGACTTGTTAAGGTGTTTGGTCATTATGTATCTTTATGTTCCTGCTTAATCAGCATTGAGTGAATGAATGAAAACTGACCATCATCCATGGAGATCACACCAGCATATTTATGCTTTTGCCATGTATGCAAAAATAAAATACATATTTAGCCTTTTCAAACTGAACTTGTATCCAGCAGCACTTTGATTCAGAGTTGAAAGTCTAATTTCAAACAAAAATAACTCAGGTAGCCAGTAACTACTGCAAATTAGTAAGATCTGTACCAAATATGGAATTGGATTTGGTCCAAATCAAAGGTACTTACTTCTAACTTATGAGGGAAAGAGACTACAACAAAATTAACAAAGAGTTTAAAATACCCACCCCAAGGAAGGAGGGCAAGCTTCAGCATTGATTGATCATCCTGGTCACAGAAAGTGAGCTGCCTCAGTTGCCTGGGGAGTTGTTAAAAATACAGCTTGTTAAAGATAGAGTTGTTCAAACCTACTCTAGATCCAAAGCAAAACATTCAGGGGTGCAGCTCAGGCCATCACTACATTTCCATTAAGCAACTCCCAAGCACACCAAAGTTTGAAGATCACTAACATAGTGACTTTTTTATTATGGCAAAATGTATCTGGTAACTTTTATAGTAAAACATTAGTGGTGTTATTTATAGTGAATCTGGGGAAAAGGATGAGAACTAGGAAGGCGAAATGAAATGAAGGTGGCAATGGATACCGGGAGGGTTGAAAGTACAGAGGGGAATGGAGAAGGGAGAGGAAGTTTAGAGTCTTGAAATAACCCTGAAAGGACTGATTAGTACTTTTTAACCATCAGGTCTCCCTTGGCTGGTGGAGAAGATGCTTAGATGGCTGGTATAACTTGAGGTTCTTATTCACCTAGTTCAATACCCAGAGAGATGCCACCTTGACATTTCTCTTTCCTCTCTTTTTAAATTTTTTTAATGTTTTATTTATTTCTGAGAGAGAGAGGGAGAGAGAGAGCCTGAGCAGGGGAGGGTCAGAGAGAGAGGAAGATGTACAATCTGAAACAGGCTCCAGGCTCTGAGATGACTGTTAGCACAGAGCCCGACACGGAACTCGAACCCACAAACCGTGAGATCATACCTGAGCTGAAGTCGGATGCTTAACCGACTGAGCCACCCAGGCACCCCTCCTACCTCTTGATTACAAAGTGTGTTCATACCACTGAGACTCTGAGAAGTGATTGCACAACCCAAGAACCAGGGAGGAAGCCAATCCAAGTTGACCAAGTTATCCCAGCCCTCCACACAGTTGGGGGAGAAGTGGTAGCCAATGACAGAGGACAAACACCAGTTCTCCTGGGAGGCAGATGCTGTCTCTGACTAAGGATTTGGTCTTTAATAGTACCACAGATTGCCCTGCATCCTGTAGGTGTGCTGCCTGGCCAGAGATTGATAGAACCTCCAGAGAACAGGAAATCAGTGGGACCTAGATGCCAAGCAGGCACAAGGCGGAGGGTACACAGAAGCCTCCCATGGGGCAGTCCCTGTAGGGTCCCCTGGCTCTTGGCCAACCCCTGGTAGAAAGATTTCATATTTCCAAATATCTCCCCAAATTATATTTTTAACATATGAAAAACTTTAATAAACAAATGTTTATTAAAGATGCTTTCTTAGAGCCTGGTTATCTGGCCTGGGCTCTGTGCCAAGAGGGGAGTCTGTCTATAATCTGTTTGAAGCTACAGGGCAGAGAAGTCTATGGAACATGAATGTTTGTTTCCATGGTGCTGGTAAGGGGAAAAGCCTTCAGGTCAAGGATAAGGTCTGGGGCAGGCTGAGAAAGAAGAGATCAAGGATGGCAAGCAGGACCCCAATTCCTCCTCACTCTTTCCTACTTTCAAAATAAGGTCACATTATAAGTGGGATTCCAGTTCACACACCAGCCTTCCTTTGGAGAAGTCATGCAGACAACTTCAAACAAGCTTAATCTGTAAGCCGAGAAGAGACCTGGACTTTTCTCTCAAGCCCTATGTTCTCTTCCACCCCAAGGTTAAGGAACCAAAGTTTGTGAAGGGAAATGAAAAGTAGAGACAGGGCTCACTAGATCACACTATTTGGTAAGCCAAATAGTGACCTCTAAAGATATTTATACTCTAATCCCTGGAACCTGTGAATATGTTACATACCATGGCAAAAGCATCTTTGCATGTGTGATTAAGGTTACAGATCTTGAGACAGGAAGATTAGTCTGGAGTATCCAGGTGGCCCCAATCTAATTGCAAGTACCCTTAAAAGCTGACAACCTTTCCAGGCTGAACTCAAAGAGATGCAATGGAAGAAGAGGCAGGAGAAAGTTAAAGTGGATTTATATGAGCGGATCTGACCCACCACTGCTGCTTAGAGATGGAGAAAGGAGGCCATAAACCAAGGAATGCTGGTAGCTGCTAAAAGCTGAGAAAAGCCCTCAGATGACAGCCAACAAAGAAAGAGACCTCAGTCCTAGAACTGCAAAGAGCTGAATTCTGCCAATAACCTAAATGAGCGAGGACACAGATTTCCCCCTAGAGCCTTCTCTGAGCCAGGAATGCAGCCTGCAGACACCTTGATTTTGACCCAATAAGACAAGTATTGGACTTCTGCCTTACGGAATTGTGTGATAATAAGCAGGTGTCATTTTAAGCTGCCAAATTTGTGGCAATTTGTTATAGCAGCAACAGAGCACTGATACCTCTCCCCCTGTAGCCCTATCAGAGAACAGAAAGTCAATTGGTGCTAGGAACTGAGTGGGAGCCAACCTGGGCCTTTGGGTTTGTATCTGACTGGAGCAAGTTGGGTGAAGATCTGCACCCATGTAGGGGCTGTCTCCTTATAAACCCTAGAAGATAGGGATTTGGACAAGGTGAGAGTAGAACCAAAATAAGATCACCAAACAGGACAAACAGGGTTCAAGAAAATGTTCTCTGATTCCGTGGGTGGTCAGGTGGTCTTTCTCCTCTTCTGACTAGCTTGAGTGCATCACTGAAGGCTGCAGTGGGACAAGCCATGCCCACAGGGCTCTTTGTCAGCTCTCTGGAATCAGCCCTTGCTGGGACAGGGGACTAGAATCTGCCATCCACTGAAGAAATCTCAGAATCCTTCCTCAGCCTTGGCATTCTTCCCTCTTACTGGGGGTGAGTGGCAGGTAGGTGCCTTTATCCACCCCCAGAGATGTAAAAGGCTCCCAGTCACTTGTTTCCAAGGGTGAAGGTGGGGTGGACAGGGGGAAGGAATCCCCACATTGTGACTCCAAGTCTAAATACAGGATGGAGCCAACTTACATCTCTGGGGTGAGCACACAGCAGGCAGCTGCAGAGCATCCAGGGATGCACCTTCTCACCAACCACAGGCTGGTGGAGACTAGGGGTCTCTGTAGCCAGGTCTGCTAACAGCACCTCTCTGTCTCCTTAGGTGTGTGCCTACAGGCCTGAGGGAGAAGGGCTATAAGCTAAGCCCTCAGGAGCCTGTGAGCCCCTGAGCCAGAGGGCAACCCCACCACCTTGAGTGCACACACTCTCAGAGTCAGCTCGGGCTCCCATGACTCCCCCTGTGCAGCTACTTATCAGACAGGTGAAGGCGCTGCACACCTAACACCAGGTGGGCATATTTTTGAGAAGATAGGACTTCACCTATTTCTCAGCTCTCTGGAAATTGCACATTCAAAACCTCCTTACTCTGTCCCCAACCTCCCTCCCAGCCATTCTCTTGCCACTCTCCCTGCCGTACTCAATCACTTCATCTAGTGTGCCATGCACACTTATGACCCCTGATGTTGCTTAGCCGGACCTTTGTCTAGAAAGCCCTTCCCTTTCTTGAAAAAATAAATTCAGTCTTCAAAGTCCAGTCCAACCATCATGCTCTCTGGGGTGACTTCTCTAACTTTTCCTCATTTCCTGCTCCAACTTGAGCAGAATTGTTGCTTTGCCATTCAGAGTATTTATATTGCTTGGCATGGACCTCTCTTGTGTACACTGGTTGCAGAGCAGTGGTTTGAAATATTAACCAATGAACTGTACCCCCTCCTCATTCTTTCCTTCAGCCCAGATTTCTTTCCCATTTGAACTAAGCAAGTCATCATTCGTTGCCTTAGGGAGAGGCTGACAAAGCACAGGATGGAGTCACTTCTCAGCCTCTGAGTTTCTTTTTTTTTTTTTTAATATAGTTTATTGCCAAATTGGCTAACGTACAGTGTGTACAGTGTGCTCTTGATTTGGGAGGTAGTATTCCTGTGGTTCATCACTTACATACAACACCCAGTACTTATCCCAACAAGTGCCCTCCTCAATGCCCATTACCTATTTTCCCCTCTTCCCCAACCCCATCAGCCCTCCGTTTGTTCTCTGTATTTAAGAGCCTCCCTCCCTCTCTGTTTGTAACTATTTTTCCCCTTCCCTTCCCCTATGGTCTTCTGTTAAGTTTCTCAAGTTTAACATATGTGTGAAAATGTATGATATCTTTCTGGGCTGAAGGAAAGAATGAGGAGGGTGTACAGTCTTTCTTTGACTGAATTATTTCACTTAGCATAATACCTCCCAGCTCCAACCACATTGCTGCAAATGGTATGATTTCATTCTTTCTTATTGCCATATAGTATTCCATTGTATATATAAACCACATCTTCTTTATCCATTTATCAGTTGATGGACATTTAGGCTGTTTCCATAATTTGGATATTGTTGAAAGCACTGCTATAAACATTGGGGTACATGTGCCCCTATGAATTAGCACTCCTATATCCTTTGGATAAATTCCAAATAGTGCTATTGCTAGGTCATAGGGTAGTTCTATTTTTAATTTTTTGAGGAACCTCCACACTGTTTTCCAGAGCGGCTGCACCAGTTTGCATTCCCAACAGAGCAAGAGGGTTCCTGTTTCTCTACATCCTCGCCAGCAACTGTTGTTTCCTGAGTTATTAATTTTATAGCCATTCTGACCAGTGTGAGGTGGTATCTCAGTGTGGTTTTGATTTGCATTTCCCTGAAGATGAGTGATGTTGAGCATCTTTTCATGTGTCTGTTGGACATCTGGATGTCTTCTTTGGAAAAGTATCTATTTGTATCTTTTGCCCATTTCTTCACTGGATTATTTGTTTTTTGGGTGTTGAGTTTGGCAAGTTCTTTATAGATTTTGGATACTAACCCTTTATCTGATATGTCATTTGCAAATACCTTTTCCCATTCCATTGGTTGACTTTTAGTTTTGTTGCTTGTTTCCTTTGAAGTGCAGAAGCTTTCTATCTTGACGAGGTCCCAGTGGTTCATTTTTGTTTTTAATTCCCTTACCTTATTGGGAGATGTGTTGAGCAAGAAAGTGACGCAGCTGAGGTCAAAGCAGTTGTTGTCTGCTTTCTCCCCAAGGGTTTTGATGGTTTCCTGTCTCACATTTAGGTCTTTCATCCATTTTGAGTTTATTTTTGTGTATGGTATAAGAAAGTGGTCTAGTTTCATTCTTCTGCATGTTGCTGTCCAGTTCTCCCAGCACCATTTGCTAAAGGGACTGTCTTTTCTCCATTGGATACTCTTTCCTGCCTTGTCAAAGATGAGCTGGCCATACATTTGTGGGTCCAATTCTGGGCTCTCTAGTCTATTCCATTGTTCTATGTGTCTGTTTTTATGCCAGTACCATACTGTCTTGATGATCACAGCTTTGTAGTAGAGGCTAAATTCTGGGATTGTGATACCTCCAGCTTTGGTTTTCTTTTACAATATTACTTTGGCTATTCAGGGGTCTTTTGTGGTTCCATACAAATTTTAGGATTGTTTGTTCTAGCTTTTGAGAAAAATGCCAGTGCAGTTTTGATTGAGATTGCATTGAATGTGTAGATTTCAGCCTCTGAGTTTCAAAAGCCTAGTCACAAAGGGTTATGTTTGCATAAGTTTGCATAAGTTTGGTTGCAGGAGAGATTTTGGAAAATTCACAATTTATAGAATTCAAAGCTTCCTTTCCTTCCCTCCCCTCCCCCCACCCCACCCCTTTGGAGATTAGACCAGTGCCAGGATCAGTGCAGCAGCTTAATATCATAGTCTTTGATAATGGTGCCCCCTAGAGTTGTGTAGTGCAAAACCTATATGACTGTGCATAGTGGCCTCAGCACCAGGCTTGTTCCCTATCTGTACTCACTCTCCCTAGCATGGAGGCCACTCTCCTCATTCTTGCCTCCTCATAGCTGCAAGACAGCTGCAGTACCCCTAGGTTTTACATCCATGTTCCAAGTGGAAAGAAGAGGGAAAGGCAATTTCCCTTAATGTGAATTTTCACTCAGGAAAGGATGCCCTTTGTATGGACTTCTGCCTTGCCAAACTCTCTAATAGGAAGGCAAGAGAGAAGTTCTTGAGTAACCAGCTCCCATTGCCTGTCACAGAGAACATTTGAGTCAGGAGGCACAGCATGTGCAAAAGCTCAAGAATAGAGCATCCCTGCTATATTCCCAGGGCCTACAACAGTGCTGGACATAGTAAGCACTCACCAGACACTTGCTGGGTAAATGAATGTAGAGAGGAAGTAAGAGCATAGCATGGTAGGTAGAAAGGCTGTAAGAATTCAGAGTGGCTGCATTGTAGCATTCAAGAGAGGAAGCAACAAGACAAGAGCAAGAGGATCCCGTGGATCCAGAGCATGCAGGGCCCTTATGTTGGGATCTTTATCCCAAGATTCATGAAGAGCCTTTGAAGAGTTGTCTGCAGGGGTGTAACCTGGCTTACATTTGTGTTGCAGGAAGATCATGCTGGCTGCAGAGAGGGACACATATTGGAGATAGGTAAGACAAAAGGTAAGGAGCCCATTGGAGACTACTGCAACATCCCAGCTAGAGAAAATGATAGGCTGGAAGAGTACTTTCGTAATATAGATGGAAAAAAGTGGTCTGAATCTAGAGCTATCTTGGAGACAGAATTGACTGCACTTGGCAATGGAATGAACATGGGAGAAAAAGGAAAGTTCAGGGACAACTCGACAGTTTCTGGCTCAGGTTATTGAATCAGGAAGCATAGAAATAGCAGGTTTGAGTGAGGGGGGGTGATGATAAATGCATGTTTGACATTATTCCAGATCCTGTTATCAGTGGTAGAACATTTGACTGCAGATCCTGTTATGCACATTCCCCAAGATCTGCTCACCCCCACCTGCTCCCCAAGCCTTAGTCATCTGTTCAGTGGGGATTGCCCAGTTGCAATCACTGGTGCCCACTTGCCTCATCCCAAATCACATTGGTTTTCAAGCAAATTCTCTTTAGCTATTTGAACTGCTTCTCATGCAGCCATAGAAAGGACACTGACTCCTTATGTGGTAGGCAGGTAGTGGGCTTGAGTATCTTCACCACTAGCATCTTCTCTACCACAGGCAGCTGTCACAAATGGTTAATTCTGTTCCACCCAGGTCCTGTAGCTTGTCAAGTAGGTTCCCAGGTGATGCTTTATCTCCAGTTCTTTATATACCATGATGCACTGCAGCTTCCCTACCTCATCCCACTTTGTCTGTATCAGTAGATCCTTCAAGTGTCAGCCTTCCTCAAACCTACTTGGCTGGATCCATTCTAGACTATGGGTTCTCTGATCAATTTTAGGCTCAACTGAAACACCAAACTGGAAGCTTTTGGTTTGGTGCCTGCAGAGGCCAATTAATACAACCTAGAAATGTATGAGGGTTAATACTCAGACCTGACCTTTCATGGTGAAGCAGAGGAGAAAGGAAGAAACCACCAGATAAATCTTCCTGTGTCTCCTACCCAAAAGGAGTGTTCCTAGGCATAGTTCTTCTATCAGTCCTGTCTAGAAGGCATTCCATGTGCCTAAGCAACTGGTTGCATTTTTTTAGTGAAGCTGTGGCTAGTTTGGTTTAATGGTTTCCTAGGACTCCCATAACAAAATACCTGGGTGGCTTAAAACAACAGAAATCCATTGTCTCACAGGTCTGGAAGCCAGAAATCTAAAATGAAGATGTTGACAGGGCTATGCTATCTCTTAGGCTCTAGGAGAGAATCCTTCCTTGCCTCTTCTAGCATCTGGTAGTCCAAAGTATTCCTTGACTGGTGGAAGCATCACTACAATCTCTGTCTCTGTCTTCACATGGCTTTCTTCCCTCAATGTCTGTGTCTCTGTGTGTCCTTTCTTTTTATTTTAAGGGCCTCAAACATATTAGATTTAAGGCACACCCTATTCCAGTAAAAGTTTCCCTTAGGTAGATGCATCTGCAAAGACCTTATTTCCAAATAAGGTCATATTAACAAGTACCAGGGATTAGGACTTCAGCATATCTTTTTGAGGGATAACCCACAACACTAGGTAACATGCCACCTTATATTTGCTTCCTTTTTTCCCTTCCTCATTTACCTTTTCCTCTCACTTTTTGCTACCCTGAAAGTATACCCCCTTAAAAAGCCCTATTATATGCATTTTGACTCAAGATATATTTCCTGAGATATCCATGCAAAGACTTCTTGAGTATGAGATATCCAAGCAGAGATATCTATCACATGGCTAAAACTGAAGCACAGAGGAAAGATTTAGACTGGAAGAATAAATTACAGTGAATATCTGGCTTGTTCATTCTGTACTCATCTCTCTTCTTCTGTTTATAGCATTTCACTTTGCCTTAAAAAGCTGTACCTCTACAATTCATTGTGTTCCTGGGGGACTGGCAATTACAGATCTCCACTACCACCTCAAACTCACTGACCAGTCCACTGAGTAGGCATGTGACTCCAGTGGGATTAACTAGAGCCCTTTCCGGGGAATGAAATAACAATATTGGGAGACAGAAATTCTTTCTTTCCTCCCAAGTGATTATATGGAGTGATGAAACCTTGAGCTGTCTACATCCACTCCTCTGCCCCTACCTCCTCTGCATAAGGAAGCCTGTCTACAATAGAAGAGAATGAGGCCAATGGACCAAGAAACAGAGCCAGGGGAGAAAATGGAGGAAAGAGAGGCCTGACATTATCTGTGTCCCTAGATCAAGAAATGCCCAAAGTCAGTGCCACCTCTAAAGTCACCTGTTATGCTAGCCAAAAATTTCTCTTTATTTCTCCTTGAGCCAGTGTGAATTGAGCTTCTTTCATTAGCAACCAAAAGTTCTCACTACATAAATGTCATCAAGATCCGATGTTAACAGAACCAATTAGATGCTAAAGTTATGTAGCCTAACAAGAGAAGAGGGAGTAGAGCAGAGTCTCTGAAAGCAGGAACATTTGAGCAACAGCCAGAGAGCACATTAAAGAAGATTGAAGGGGAGAGGCCGGAGAGATAGGAAGAAAACAGGAGAGCAAGGTCATGGAAGCCAAGGGAGACTTGTAAGAAGGAAGTAGTCAATGGTGTCAGGTGGTGCTTAGAGATCAAATGAAAAAGAAATGGGAAATGTCCACTAGGTCTGGCACCAGAACATCCTTGATGATCTTGAGGAAAGCAGTCTCAGTGGACAAGAGAGGGTAGAAGTTTGATGACCAAGTGTTGAGGAGTAAGTAAGGAATGTGGTATATGAGTGTAGGAAACACTCAAGAAGTTTGGTTGTGGGGGTGTCTGGGTGGCTCAGTTTGCTCAGCATCTGACTTCGGCTCAGGTCATGATCTCATGGCTTGTGGGTTTGAGTCCCTCCAGAGCCTGGAGCCTGCTTCGGATTCTGTGTCTCCCTCTCTCTCTGACCCTCCCCTGCTCATGCTGCCTCTCTCTCTCTCTCTCTCTCTCTCTCGCTCTCTCAGAAATAAATAAAACATTTAAAAAATTTTTTAGAATAAAGAAGTTTAGTTGTGAACAAGATAGGATGACAAACGGACAGGACACAGTAGTGTTAACAAAGGCTTTTTTTAAAAAACAACAAAAACTTGAGCATATTTAAATGTTGATGGCAAGAGCTGGTGGAGAGGTAAAGACTGTGGCTGTAGGTGAGGGAGGAGCAGGAGTTACTGGGAAGGTGAGAGGGACTGGAATCTAGGACACAGACCACGGTAACAAGAGGGTAGGAGGAAAATACAGATGCAGGTTCGGACTGATATGAGGTGCGCAGACAGGAATCCTTGTGAAGTGACAGCAGAGGGATTACTGATAGTGGCTGAGAGGTAACAGGCAGGGGAATGGTGCAGTTGGAGGTTTGAGGACAAAACTGGAATGGCCTGTATGGAGAACAGGAAGCAGAAGGCTCTACAGAAACATAAAGGAATTATTAGACATTTCTAGAGGGGCCAGCTGGCTGGAGACTATGTGTGTATAATGGCCCCAGTGCATGAAGGAGCAGTGCTCAGAGTGTCAGTGCAGGCATGAGGAAGGCAAATGTTTGAGCCCAAATGGAACTGGGGTTTTCCAAGACTGTATGACAACAGAGGAAAAGCTCCTAGAAATCTGGGATAGTGGGGAGGGAAGACAGGAAGAGGCTGAGAGGGAGCCTCAGAGTAGAATGTCTAGAACCTTAGGAGGCTGGAAAACATGGGCAAAAGGGTGTGTTCTTGAGCAACAGACCATTCATGCTGACCCTATCTGATACCAACCAGAGCCCACCACCTGCCCTATTGCCACCATTTGTGATTTTGGTCTCTTGAACGAGATCATGAGTTCCTTGGTATGTGGGGCCACTTGGCTGTTGATGAGAGGTAGACCATAGTATATAAGTAGGCATATGATGGATGGAAGGATGGATAGGTTTTCATTAGGAGAAATTTCCAATTCCTTTACCCATGAAGACTTGTTAGTAGGAGTCCCCACTTTTATTGTCATTTTACACAAGGGCATAATACATATTATGCAAGGTGTAGGCTCTGTGGACATGTGGCAAGATCCACTATTAATAATTCTAAAGCCCTCTCAGCTTTTCTTTTCAACCAAGACTCCAGCCCCCACTGCATCTGTCTCCAGTCAGTGCCTATGACTCTGCTTGTGTCCGTGAGACCTTGTAAGACTGAGAGCCTGCCCCCAACTCTCTGGGGACTGAAGCAGCAGGCTCCTAAGAGGTGACAGGAAGGATCGTCAGCTGAGAGTGCTGCCCTGGCACTGTCTACAGGAAGCATAACTCGAGGGCTTTTGGCCTTGCCCAAAGCCTGAGGGCTAAGCTAAGCAAACAGCTTCAGAGGGCCCTGAGGTTCCATCCGAACACTCCATCTAGATGACTCAGTTCTTCAGCCTGCCTGTGCTGCTCATTTTCCCTGACAGAAGAGCTCTAATTCTCCATATTTTGCCCAAAGGAAGCAGGGCCAAGGAGAGAATAAAGTCTACAAGTTGCCTGCAAGTGTTCCTCAACCACCCTTCCCAAGGAAATCAGCAGTGGACTCCAAATAACTTCATTAGACCCAGAGCAAGGCAGGAGCCTCTGAATTGATGGTAGGATGGTAGGGAGAGAGGAGCAGAAAATGAGGCCTTTCTGGATCTCTTCTTGACAGTCAGTGAAGGATAGTCATATTATTTTCAGCAAATCTGCCTGGATTAGAGGCCTCTTGAATATCAGCCCCCTGTTTGGCACCAGAACGTGAGCATTTTCCACTGACACTTTCAAACAGTGATCCTACTTATAGAAGTGACTCCCAGAGAAGGGTCTTGTGAGTCCTGGGCTAAGAGACGCTTCCCTCCAGAGCCTCAGGAAGGCTATGACAGAGCAAGTGAGGAGAAAGAGGATTTCCTGTTTATTGTGGACCGCCGTGTTCTCACTGCCCAGCCAGCTGCCAGCCTAGGAGGGAGTGTATGCAGCTACTGCCCACTACTGCCTGGTAGAGGGCTCCAGGCTGAGAACAGCTCCCTATTATTCCCTCTTTGCTGGCAGAAGAGGGGCTGAGCTGCCTCAGGAGCACAGGCAGGCCTTGTGTGGGGCAGAGGCAGGCATTGGGGGGTGTGCGAAGGACAACCTCCCCTGTGATTGCCTGCTTGCCACTACCCTCCTCAGACTGGAGCCAGCCTCAGCCTTCACACTGAGCTGCTCTACAAGATTGCTGGGGAATTGGTAACTCTGGCCTCAGCAGTGACACAGAGCTGGGCAGGGGGTCCATAAGGATAATAGGCTCTGTGGCAGGGCCAGGGCTGGCTTCCAAGTGGGCCCGGAGCTCTGGCCCGACACAGGAGAATTATTGAACGAATGTCACCTAAATGGGATTGTAAGGTAGCAAACATAGAAAAAGGGCAGGTGCCTCTTAGGGTTCAGGTATGTGTGCACGTGAGGAGGGAGGGGTATGCGCACACATAACCATGGGTGGTGAGATGAGGGCTGAGTTGTGTGGAGGGGAGGCTCTGCGGGAGGCATGCTTCAGTGCACAATGCACTATTGATTGTGTGTTTCTCAGTCATCCAGCAGTTGTATGGTCATCTGTACATACTAATGCTGTGTAACATCATCCCAAAATTCAGTGACTTAAGTGAACAACATTCATCCTTCTACGGGGTCAGGAACCCGGCCATAGCTTAGCTGGGTGCTCTGTCTTTGAGTCTACCACAAAGTGACAAACAGGGTGTCAGCCTGTCTGCAGCCATCTCCAGGCCTAACTCACCTGGCTATTGGCAGGAGTCAATTCTTTGCTGGGTGGTAGACCAAGGGCCAAGGCTCTTCACTGGGTGTCACGTGAGAGCCACCCACAGTTCCTCACCACACAGGCCTCCCCATAGGGCAGCTCACAACATGGCAGATGGCTTCCTCAGGGCAAGTGAGTCAAGACAAGAGATGAAAGTCAGAGTCTTTTATAAGATAATCTCAGAAGTGACCGCCATCACTTCTGCTATTCACTGGACCAGCCCCCACTCAGGGGAGGGACCAGCCCCACTCAGAGGCACACCTACCAGGAGGTAGGGGTCACTGGGGGCAGTTTCTGCCAGTCACAACCATCACAGATACCCTCCACTTTTTGAAAGTTCAGGTTATACCACTTCACTTTTACAAAAACACCTGCATTAGTGCCTGCTTTCACTAACAGAAAACAGTCCAAAGAGGATTTTCACATTTATTTTTTTTTAAGGCAAAAAATGAAAATAGTGTTTAGCGTTTGCTTTGCAGTGAGGCAGTGGGTGCCCCAAGTATTGACAGTGGCCCCACCAAGGCCCTTCCCCAGGAACTGTACTCAGCACCCATTGTCAGGCTGCCAGAGCTCTGAGCTGTGTCCATGAGTGTCTGTGTTTTATCTCAATTTACTATGTGCTTCCATGAGCAAGCTGTGTCCTAAGGTATCAGAAAAGCCTAAGAGGGATTACTTTTGGGGTCTGGGAACACTTAAAAATATTTCCATATAAATTAATGGTAATTGCTTCTTTGTGTCACAGCATTTCGGCTGCACAGATTTTCATAGGACTCTTCTTTCAGAGGGGTAGGGGGAGACCTATAATTCAGTCAGCAATTATTGAATGAGGACCTGCTTTGTACCAGTCAACATGCTAAGCATGGAGGATCAAACAAAACTATGACTGTCACTTGAAAATTACAGTCTGGTAGGTGAGGTACATATTAATTAAAGAAACACACAAATGAATGTCAACTTTCACTACAGAAAACTCCAAAAGGAGGCTGGGGCATGGCACATGGTGCTGTGAGGGCATTTCACCAGGAGTCTGGGCCAGGGGCTCCCTGAGGAAAGGATGATTGAAATGTCAGCTAATGTTGGGGGTTGGGGGGACAGCCAGGAGCTAGCAGGGTGGTAAGAGATGGGAATGGCAGAAAAGCACAGCAGGGCCACAGTGGTAGTGATGATGATGGTGGTGAGTGTAAGTTTGTGTGTGTTCTGCACTTGGCTGAGCCTGTGTTTACTGTGTGAGTGGATGCCTTAGGTACACAGCACTACTATGCACCTAAAGTCCCCAATGAAGGGACAGGAAGACGGCAGAGAGGACAGAATCTGAGCAGCACTCTCTGAACTTTGAGAATTATGTGTCTTTACTCTTCTCCCTGCTTCCCTCCCTCCCCATACCCTTTCTGTAAGGCTTCTTTAGAGAGTCATATATGTCCTTATAAAAAGCAAAACCCTGCTGATACAGCCTAATGCATCATCTGGAAAAGCAAAACTGTTGGTGGGGAGGTAGCCAGCTCTGTCCCCGTCTCAGCCTGGAGGTTCCATTCTGCAAACCAGCATCTCCCTTGTTAAAGAGACAGCCTATTGATGCCAAAGTAATTTTTCATGGGTCTAGAGACAGGAAGGCAGGAGCCCTTGTTGGAGGGAGGTGGGGGGAGTCCTGCAGTCAATGGGAAGGACAAGGTAAAGATGGGAAGAGAGCTGGGAGAGCCTATGACCAGGACAAGGTCCCTCTAAGAGTCAAGAGGGCCAAGTGTAGAGGATGCTGAGATGCCAGCAGGCTGCAGCACATGTGTGGCCCACCCCACACACCAGTGTCTCAGGCTGATGAATCCCATGCATTGCCTGGGCATATGGAGACAAGCCCAGATGCATGCAAATCAGCCAAACTGATCCAAAGTCTGTGTGGTCCCTGTCCTAAGGGTACCTGAGGAGGAGGTCTTCCCTCCTTCCTACAGCATCTTGGCAGGCTATGGAAGTAGATTCTGTCTCTAGAAGCC
Organism: Proteles cristata cristata; assembly: GCA_017311185.1. Taxonomy (NCBI): domain Eukaryota; kingdom Metazoa; phylum Chordata; class Mammalia; order Carnivora; family Hyaenidae; genus Proteles; species Proteles cristata. Next base: position 736,176 of record JAESUZ010004769.1, read on the forward strand.
TGCCCCAATCCTTCAGCCCAGGACCCCCATTTGTTCATGTCTTCATTCAGTCAACAAATATCCACTGCTGTGTGCCAGGCACTGTATTAGGCTCTAGGGACACAGACATGGCTTCTGCCCTCATAGACCTTACAGTTTAAATAGAAAATAATCACCCAACAATGATTCACATCACTACATAATTACAAGAGTGAAAGGGACATGAAGGAAAAACACACATAGTTTGGAAAACACCATGGAGTCAAGGAAGGGGCTCCTGGTCTAGATGTTGTCCTCCAATTCTTGCTGAACACTGCAGAGCAACCAGCCCTGTGTGAGTGTCAGTCTTGACCCCCACTCGACTCCTGTAACACTGTCCATTGGTGTGACAGGTGGTCCATTTCCTCAGAAGATTAAGTGTACAGACTGTCTCTGACTTATGATGGTTCAACGTAATGATTTTTTACTTTATGATGGTACAAAAACAATACAAAACAGCAGAAATTCTACTTTGAATTTTAGATTTGGATCTTTTCCCAGGCTAGCGATAAGTGGTATTCTCTTGTGATGCTGGCAGTGAGCCCACAGCTCCTGGTCAGCCTCACCATCACGAGGGTCAGCAACACTTAAAACCATTCTATAACCCCACAATCATTGCTTTTCTGTTTTTCGCTTTTAACAAATTACACGAGATATTCAATGCTGTATTATAACATAGGCTTTGGTTAGATGACTTTGCCCAAATGTAAGCTACTGTAAGTGTTCTGAGCATGTTTAAGGTAAGCTAGGCTAAGCTGTGATGCTTGGCAGGCTAGGTGCATTAAATGCATTTTCAACACAATGTTTTAAACCTATGCTGGGTTTATTGGGATTTAATCACGTCATAAGTAGAGGAAGATCTGTATAGTGGTCTACTCCTTCATGACATACCACCCAGCTTAGCTATGGCTGGCCCCTGCAATCCTCTGAGATTGACCCCCATTTCCATCCTGCACTGGCCCAGCGCTGTCCTTCACACTGCCTCTGTTCCAGAGTCCCCTAGCAGCCATGCCAGCTTTCCATCATCAGACACTTGCTCAACCCCTCTCCAGGGGGACAGGAACATTTTTTAGCCCCTTCACAAACCACTGAAAATGAAGAAATCTCTGGGTGAGGTGGAATGAGAGTCTAATCCAGGTTTTCCCTACCTCAATATTCCACTGTTTATGTTCACAAAGTTTTAGAAGAAATTAGACAAAAGACCCCTCAACTCAAACCCATATACACCACCTTACTCAAAGTCATCAAGACTCCCATCCCCCATTAATAAGACAGATTGACAGAACCTACCCTCAGTATGATGCAGTGAGGACACACCGCTTCTGTTGTATTCTTGCCCAAAATATATAACCCCAGTCTGATCATAAGAAAACAGCAGAAAAACCCAAATTGAGGGACATTCTATGGATTCGACTGATGAGTATTTTTTGATGAAAGACAAAGATAGGCTGAGAAATTATCCCAGATTGGAGGAAATACCTGACAGCTAAATGCAGTGTGGCACTCTGGATTGGGACATTGTTGGGAAAGCTGGTGAAATTCATATAAAGTCTGTAGATTACTTAACAGTAGTATATCAGTGTTTTATTTCTTTGTTTCTGTAATTGTATTATGGTCCCACAGCATGATAACATTAGGGGAAGCTAGGTGAAGGGCATGTGGGAAATTTCTGTGCTTTATTTGTCTTCAGTTTTTCTATAAATCTGAAATAATTTCAAATAAAAGTTAAGGGGTTAGCAAAAAGTATCTTCCTACCTCTACATCCCCAAACCCATCCACAGTATGAGCCATGACACGGGAACTGAGGTACAAGTCCCCAATATTGGTCCTCATCTCTTGCCTGAATTTTTCTCTCCTTCTGTGCTGTAATCTACTTTCTTCCCTGCTGGAACACCCAGTTCTCTGAGCTCAGGATCTTCAGAGCCCACACATGCTTTTTTCTCTACCACAAAGCCTGACTTTCGTAAATGAAAATTTTGCTTTTATGACCATTATAATTCCCGTTGCTTTAAAGCAATGGTTCTTAACCTTGGCTGCACTTTGTAGGGACCTGAAAAGTTCCAATTCTGGGAACTTCTGATTTAATTGGTCTGCTGGGGCTTAGCCTGAACAGCAGGATCCTTAAAGCTCCCAGATGGTTCTATATACAGTTAGGGTCATGGAAAAAATTCTTTGAAGAGTCCCACTTATGAACAGCAATGACTTCTTTTGTCTTAGCCAGTCCTGCCTTCCCCATGAAGAAATCTACACTTCAACAATATTCACTGATTCAACATATGTTAGTTGAGTCCCTTCTGTGTGCACTGCTCTAGGTGCTTGGGACATGGCAATGAACAAAATAGACAAAAATACCTGCCTTGGAGAGCTGACTTTCTAATGCGGAGAGACAGCAAGAAGCAATAACAACAACATGTAATAAATCTCAGAGTACATTTGCAAGTAAAAAAGCAAAAAGAGAAGGGAAAACAAAAAAACAGGGTAAAGGGCTCAGGAATAGAGAGAGGGCATCCAGCTAGACCTAATGGAGAAGGTGACATTGTAGAAAAGATTTGCAGGGCATGAGAGAGTGAGTGAACTCAAATTCCCAGAATGAAAACCATGGAGGATATTTCACAATATTATCCTCTGTATGTATTTAGGAAAGAGAATCTATAGAATGATGATTGGACATTGACAGCAGAGAGAAGTGAGAAAAAGGATCCATCAAGGATGACTCTCCAGTTTCTTGCTCAAGCAACTGTGAATATTGGAGTTGTTCTTGGGGCACCTGGGTGGCTCAGTCAGTTGAGCATCCAACTATGGTTTCTGCTCAGATCACAATTTGTGGGGTCAAGCCCCACATTGGGCTCTGCTCTTGACAGCACAGAGCCTACTTGGGATTCTCTCTCCCTCTCTCTCTGCCCCTCCCCAGCTTGCACACACTTGCTGTCTCTATCTCACAGTAAATAAATAAACTTTTTTTTTTTTTTTTAAGTTTAAAATTGTCCTTCGCTGTGCTGGGAACACTTAGACCTAGAAATGGAAGTTCAGAGTTACGTTGTGGATGTGCTGGTGTGAGATGTCTACCACACATCCAAGTGAACCAACAGATAGACTAGGGGGCCACCAGCTATAGTCCACAGACCACATCTGGTTTTTACATTTTTATTTTTTTTTTCTTAAATAGTTTGTTGTCAAGTTGGTTTCCATATAACACCCAGTGCTCATCCCAACAAGTGCCCTCCTCCATGCCCATCACCCCCCTTCCCCTCTCCCCCACCCCCATCAGCCATCAGTTTGTTCTCAGCATTCAAGAATCTCTCATGGATTGCCTCCCTCCCTCCCCCCAACTATTTTTCCCCTTCTTCTCCCTCATGGTCCTCCATTAAGTTCCTCCTAATCCACCTATACGTGAAAACATATGGTATCTGTCCTTCTCTGCTTGACTTATTTCGTTCAGCATAACACCCTCAAGGCCCATTCATGTTGCTACCCATGGCCAGATTTCATTGTTTCTCATTGCCATGTAGTATTCCATTGTATAGATAAACCACATCTGCTTGAGCCATTCATCCGTTGATGGACACTTAGGCTCTTTCCATGTTTTGGCTGTTGTTGAAAGTGATGCTATGAACATTGGGGTACATGTGCCTCTATGCATCAGCACTCCTGTATCCCTTGGGTAAATTCCTAGCAGTGCTATTGCTGGGTCATAGGGAAGTTCTATGGTTAATTTTTTTGAGGAACCTCCACTCTGTTTTCCAAAGGGCCTGCAACAGTTTACATTCCCACCAACAGTGTAGGAGGGTGCCTGTTCTATTGTTAATTTGGTTTTTACACTTTTAAATGACTGGCAAAAATTAAAAGGAGAATAATACTTCCCAGCACATGAGAACTGTATAAAATTCTAATTTCAGTGTCCATAAACCAAGTTTTATTGGAACATAGCCCTTCCCACTTGTCATGCTGTCTTTGGTTGTGTCTGCACTAAAATGGCAGAGTTAAGTAGTTGGAACAGACACCATTTAGCCCACAAAGCCCAAAAAATTTAATGTCTGCCCTGTGCACAACAATTTGCAAGGCTTTAACTTAGACAATTGGATCCATGGATCTGGAGCCCAGAAAAATCATTGAGTCTGAAGATACAGCACTGGGCATTGACAGCAGCTGAAGGTATTTAAGTCATGGAAGTGGGTGAATTCAGAGAGCAAATGTGGAATGAGATAAGAAGAGGCTTATGCCAGGCCCTGAAAAACCTGGACACTTGAAGGTTAGATGGAGGTGAAGGAGCCTGAAAAAGAGCCTGGGAAGGGGTAGCTGAGAGGTTGGATGAACATCCAGAGGATGCGTTCTTATGGAAAAAAAGGAAGGGAGGGAGGGAGGGAGGGAGGGAGAGAGAGAGGGAGGGAGGGAGAGAGAGAGAGAAAGAGAGAGAGAGAGAGAGAGAAAGAGAAGAGAGGGAGAAAGAAAGAAAGAAAGAAAGAAAGAAAGAAAGAAAGAAAGAAAGAAAGAAAGAAAGAAAGAGTAGTAAGAGAGACTGAGAGGCCAAAAAGTCAATGCTGCTGAGAAGTCAAATAATATGAGAATGAAAAGTGTCTGATGAATTTAGCAACAAGAAGGTAATTGGTGGCTATGGTGGGGCAATTTCAGCAGAGCAGGGAGAGGAAGCCAAATTGGAATGGGACAAAAAGAGGAAGGTGAGGAAGCGGGGACATCATGTGAGGGTAAGTTTTTGGAGGAGCTCAGCTGAGACAGGGGCAGGGCAGGAGGGCGGGATACGTCAGCCCATAGAGATAAAGTGGTGGTTAGCAGTAGATGAAGGTCAAGGTTTCATTTTTTGCCATTGTTGTTTTAACATCAGATTGATTGGAGGCTATTTGATTGGCAAAGGCAGAAATAAAGCACAGGAGAGAATAGTTAAGGATGGAATAAAGTAGCCGGGCCCTGTGGCAGCTTACTGGCGGAAGCTGAAGAGCCTGTAAGCCCTACCTGGGCCCCTCCTCCATTGCTGTGAGCCCTTAGAAGTTGGGGGAACCAGCCCAGGTCAGGAGAACCTTTACCTTACCTTTCACGTACAGCAGCTACAATGGAAAAGGGAGGCTCTCTGGAACCAGACAATGTAGCTTAAAATTCTGGCTCTGCCTAAGTGTCCATCAACAGATGAATGGATCAAGAAGATGTGGTTTATCTATACCATGGAATACTACATGGCAATGAGAAACAATGAAATCTGGCCATGTGTAGCAACATGGATGGACCTTGAGGGTGTTATGCTGAGCGAAATAAGTCAGGCAGAGAAGGACAAATATCATATGTTTGCACGTATAGGAGGATTAGGAGGAACTTGATGGAGGAACAAGGGGGAGAAGAAGGGTGGAAATGGTGGGGGAAAGGGAGAGAGGCAAACCATGAGAGACTCTTGAATGCTGACAAAAACTGAGGACTGATGGATGTGGGGGGAGGGGGATGGGCATGGAGGAGGGCACTTGTGGGGATGAGCACTGAGTGTTATGTGGAAACTAATTTGACAATAAACTATTTGTAAAAAAAAAAAAAAAGAAAGACAAAAAAAAAATTCTGGCTCTGCCTCTTAGTAACTGGAAGACCTTAGTAAGTGACTCCTCAGAGTCTCCCTTTCCTTATCTCTAAAGTGCAGCTAAGCCTCCTTAGTTCACAAGACTGATGAGGGTCAAGTGCAACAATGTCTGTACACCAGCCACTGTCTCTGACACATCAGTGTTAGGTTCCCTCCTCCTTGTTCTAAACTGCTACAGCCAGCTACTTCCCAGACTCTGTCTTAGAAAAAAAAAAAGGAAAAGAATCTTGGACACAAACTTGACCTACATTCGGTGTCAAGTCTCTTGTCTTTCAAGAAGGAGAGAGAGGGATGTGCTCAGCCAGCTGGCCTGGACTCAGCCAGATGCGTTGCCTTGGAAGCTCTCAGCTAAGGAAGGATCCTAAGATCCCTTCTTCCAGTCAGATATTGACATGAGCCCACTGGCCACCCGAACTCTGGAAGCTTTTGTCAAAAGAGGAATTTCTAGGCTGATCTGTCAGGCTTTAAGGTATGTAGCTGGTTTTGTGGTGATATAGTGGTTGGGGGGTTATCACCAGGGCACTAGCTTTTCACCTCAGGAGACCTTGCTGAGGGCAGGGCCAGCAGAAGATGGTTTCTTTTGATTACTGAGATCCACAGAGATGGACAGTGCCCACTACAAAGTAAGGTGTAGCCGAGATCAGAAAACATGGCCATTCTGATGAGAAGATTAAGAAGAAATGTCCACAATTAAGGCACTTGTGGGGCACAGAACACCTGCCTCCTCCAGGCAGCCTCTTAGGCTGTAACACAGAAACACCCTGTTCTAAGTAAGCATCCTCTCTCCAATCTGCTGTTTAAAAAAGATAGAATGGATATATTTCCCTGGCGTTTCCTTTACAAAGCTGGTGAAATGGCCGCACTGTTTGCTTTATACATCAGGGAAGCAGTTCATCATTTTTCAGGACAAAACTCCCGTGAAAGGGACAGACCAGGTTGGTCTTTCATCATGAGACATCAGCTCAGCAGGCCAGGGAGGGAGAGGAACCATGTGTCCTGGGAAGGAAATCAAAGTATCAAAGTGGCCTCCTGCAATTATTTAAATTAAATATTATGTTTCATTGAATGGAAGATATATAATTAATAAAGGTCCCCCACCTTTTTTATAGTCTTACTGAGCTGCAAAGAGATAATTACCAGAACAAACCTCTCCCACAGTGCCCCAGATGATGAGCGTGTACTTGTCAGCTGGTATGCACGTGTGTGTGTGTGTGTGTGTGTGTGTGTGTGTGTGTGCAATGAGAATGTGTGTCTGAATGTTTCTGAGGACTTATGCCTTAGGAATCATTTGAGTATAAAAAGCCCAGCCCAGCCCACTTAAGTAAAGGGGAATTAATTATAAGGAGTCAGAAACTGCTGTAGCAGACAAGTTGGCCATTTTCCCCAATGTGTCTGAGTCCGCACCTTCTGACTGGACCAAACTACCGCCCTCACCAACAGCCACAGCCCATTGGCCCAGAAGAGCAAACTCATGCTGTATCAGTTGGCTTTTCATTACAAGAAATTTGGGATTGGGACACAGGCATGTGAATTTTACGAAATTGGTAGTGGTGCATCCAGAAGGGCTTGTCTCAAAGACATGGCAATGTTTAAATTATGCAGCACTTTGGAATGGTGGTTCTCAAACTTTTGTGTGCCAAAGGATCACCTGGGGTATTTGTTAATAATGTAGTTGCCTTGGCTCTATTCCCAGAGATTTGGGGCTCTGAATTTTAATAAACGCTCCAAGTGATTTGAGTATAGGTATTTCAGCCAGAGAGAAAAGAGAGGCAGATGAGAGATGAAAAAAACTTCACTGTCCCAGAAAGAAAAAGGAAGAAGGGAAGGCAAGCTGCCTGGGTTGAAGATGGCTTATGGTTTCCGGTACAGCCCCTCACAACGCCCTTCTGTCTGTCCTGCCATTGTGTCATTGTATTCTGCAGATTCCTCTGATTCCTAAGACACCCTAAGTTGGTTTCTGCTTCTTGCCACGAAAGAAACCCTCAAAGCACTTGTGCTTATGGAGCCCAAGGGCAAGTGGCCATCTGGTGCCGTTAACCATAGCTGGCCAGAGATGGGGCAGGACCACCTCCTGCAAACATAGCCATCTTGATCTACCTCTTCAAAAGATACAGTGGCAGGTCCTTTCTACAAAGGGGTGTTGTCTGGGAAGATACTCCAAACACATCTCCTGTAGTAATCAGTTCTGAAAGCGTGTGAGGGCCCGTGGGCGTCCACGTGCCTGTGTGTGCATGCATGTGCACAGCTCTGGTCTGTTTCCTGTGAGGCCTGGGTATGCTACTTTCTCAGACACAAGAGTATAATTGTGAGTGGGTGCGTGTTACTGAATCAGTCTGTGCACGTGAGTGGGAGAGAACTAAGCCAAGCTGTAGTCTAGGTTATAATTGTCCACATTAGAGACTTGTTAACTGTATCTCTACCTCTACCCATAATACACCAGGATTATATTTAGAAATAAGCTTCTTAAAGAGGTAGAACAGACAGCCTTGTTATTTGGGGCATGACAGGCAGGGGATACCATTTGGAAAGGTACAAGCTGTGGGGCGCCTGGGTGGTTTAGTCAGTTAAGCGTCAGACTTCTGCTCAGGTCATGATCTCACAGTTTGTGGTTTTGAGCCCCATGTGGGGCTCTGTGCTGACAGCCCAGAGCCTGGAACCTGCTTTGGATTCTGTATCTCCCTCTCTCTCTACCCCTCCCCTGCTCATGCTCTGTCTCTTAAAAATAAATAAACATTAATTTAAAAAAAAAAAAGGGGGGGCGCCTGGGTGGCTTAGTCGGTTAAGCGTCCGACTTTCGCTTGGGTCATAATCTCGTGGTTCGTGGGTTCGGGCCCCGCGTCGGGCTCTGTGCTGACTGCCAGCTCAGAGCCTGGAGCCTGTTTCAGTCTGTGACTCCCTCTCTCTCTGACCCTCCCCTGCTCACGCTGTCTCTCTCTCTCTCTCCTAGAAATAAAAAATAAAAAAATAAAAAAAAAAAAGAAAGGTACAAGGTGGCAAGGATTGTACTCACTACCTGGAGGCTGGGCAGAGACAGACACCAGGGATCTATAGGATCTACCCTAGATTTCCCAAGCAAGCAGTAGGTCTCCGTAGTGTGCACATGGACATGCCAGCAGGTAACAAGGACACAATGTGCCTGTGAGAAGTCACCAGAGACTTGGGAGCCCACTTAGTAATCAGAAGAGTTCCGGTACTGTCTCAAAAGGATGATTTCTATCTATCTTCAGGAGACTCTTGTAGCGTCTTAAGGGCACTTCTGCATCTCTGAAAGTCACAATAGAATTCTCATTACACAACACAGCAAAAAACATAGAAGAAAACCTCTTCCCGTAACCCCCCAGCACTTTCATCTGCATCTCTCTGATGTCACGATTACTTTCTGTCTCATGCCACATCATGTGGAGGATGCCCTCACCCCCCCCTTCAGATCCCCTTTCCCAGTGCCGTGTGCACATCCCCCAGCTTCTGTGTACTTTAGTGCTAATTATTTGCAGCTGCAACCTTCTTCAGAAGCTTGCCCTTGGGCTGCTATGCACAAATCCACATATCCAGAGTTACAGGTCAGGGAGTTTATGTCATCCCCTTCCCACCTCCAGCAGTAGATTGGCTGGTACCAGGTTACAAAGCCCACCTCTCTTGCCTGAGTAGCTGCAAACTCTCAGATGCAATTTATGCTACATGTCTCCCTAAGGGATAAGGCAGAAGTTTGGACTTCATCTGAAATCCTTCCTTTCATTGGCTTCTTTCCCTTCTGATACTGCTTTCCCCACTCCCTCACTGATTTCTCCTTGGAGCACTTAATAAATCATTACACTCAAATCCTTGCCTCAGAGGCTGCTTCTGGGAGAATCCTCTTCTTAGTGTTCCAGCTTTGCCCACAGCTCCAGAAAAGGAAGTTCCGCAGAGCATGGGACTTCACCTCCCTGGCCACAGCTGATTACACCAGGTGGACCCCTGATCCATGCACAGCAATTAAATTCTCGAAATAATCATCCTACATGTAAGAGATAAACCTGTAATATTCTTAGAAGAAACATAGGAGTAAATTTTCTTGATCTTGGGCTAGACAATGGTTTCTTAGGTTGTGTATTAGTCAGCTCGGACTGCTAAAACACAATATCATAGACTGGTTAGCTCAAACAACAGACATTTATTTCTCCCTATTGTTGAGTCTGGGAAGTCTAAGATCAAGGTGAAAGCTGACTTAGTTCCTGGTTAGAACCCTCTCCTAGGCTTGCAAACAGCCGAATTGTGTGTGTGTGTGTGTGTGTGTGTGTGTGTGTGTGTGTCTGTGTGTGTCTGTGTGTCTGTGCACGCATGCACTCACGTGTGTCCTCACATGAGGGAGAAATAGAAACAGAGAGAAAGAAAAAGTGAGAGAGCTCTTGGGTGTCTCTTCTTATAAGCGCACCAGTCCCATCATGAGGAATACCACAGAACTACAAAGGATTATAAGAGAATACCATAAAAAATTATATGCCAGCAAAATGGACAACCTAGAAGAAATGGATAAGTTCCTAGAAACATAGGAATTTCTTCTAAAGCAAGAAGAAATAGAAAATTTGAACAGCCTGATTACCAGCAAGGAAATTGAATCAGTAATCAAAACACTCCCAACAAACAAAAGTCCATGACCAGATGGCTTCACAGGTGAATCCTACCAAACATTTAAAGAAAAATTAATACCTATTCTTCTAAAACTATTCCAAAAAATAGAAGAGGAAGGAAAGCTTTCAAATTCATTCAATGAGCCCAGCATTACCCTGAGACCAAAACCAGATAAAGACAGCACACACACACACAAAATACATATATATAAGCCAATATCTCTGATGAACATAAATTCAAAAATCCTCAACAAAATATTTACAGACTGAATCCAGTAGTATATTTAAAAAACCATCCACCATGATAGTGTGGGATTTATTCCTGTATGATAAGGGTGGTTCAATATTTGCAAGTCAGACTACATGTTACATCACATCAACAAGAAAAAGGATAAAAATGATATGATCATTTCAGTAGATGCAGAAAAAGCATTTGGCAAACTACGACATCAATTCACAATTTTTTTAAAAAACCCTCAACAAAGTAGGTTCAAGGGGGAACATATCTCACCATAATAAAGGCAATCTATGAAAAAACCTCAGCTAACATCATTCTAAGTGTTAAAAAATTGACAGATTTTCCCCTAAGATCAGGAACAAGACAAGGACGTCCACTGTCACCACTTTTATTCAAAATAGTACTGGAAATCCTAGCCACAGCAATCAGACAAGAAAAATAAGTAAAAAGATCTAACTTCATAAGGAAGAAGTAAAACTCACTATTTGTAGATGACATGATACTATAGATAGAAAACATATAAGACTCAACCAAAAAACTACCAGAGCTAATAAATAAATTCAGTAAGGTCTCAAGATACCAAATCAATATGCAGAAATCCATTGCGTTTCTATACATAATAATGAAGTAATAGGAAAAGAAATTAAGAAAACAATCTCATTTGTAATTGCACCAAAAATAATAAACTACCTAGGAATAAAGGTAACCAAGGAGATGAAAGACCTGAAAGACTCTGAAGACTATAAAACATTGATGAAAGGAATTGAAGATGACACAAACAAATGGAAAGACAGTCTATGTTCATGGATTGGAAGAACAAACATTGAGGCGACTCAGTTGGTTAGGCATCCAACTTTGGCTCAGGTCATGATCTCACAGTGCATGAGTTTGAGCCCAGCGTTGGGCTCTGTGTGGTCAGCTCAGAGCCTGGAGCCTACTTCAGATTCTGTGTCCCCATCTCTCTCTGTCCTTCTCCTGCTCATGCTCTGTCTATCTCTCTGTCTCTGAAAAATAAATAAACATTTTAAAAAATTTTTAAAGGAAAAACAAATATTGTTAAAATGATCATACTACTAAACTGATTTTTCCGTGGGGGGGGCAAGATGGCGGAGAAGTAAGGAGCTCCGTACTTGCACTCGCGCCCATATATCACACAGAAAAGATCTGAAGCCATTGGAAACCATACAAAACCTGAGAGACTGGGAGAAAAAGGACGCAGAATCCACTGAGAAAGCCTTCTAACGTGAGTGCGAACCAGGGAAGGTAAAATCGGGCCGGGATCGGAGCCTCCAGGGTGAGAGGCAATCCCCCTCTACCCTCTACGGGGAGTGAGAGGGAAAAGGAGAGAGTCCGAGACAGAAAAATCTCCGCTCGGTGCATAGAAAGACCGTACTTGCCAAATACCTGCACACCAGGTCTCCTCGCGACAACTGGTCCTGGGGGAGGCTGAGCACACAAATTGCTTCTTTGTGCCACTCCTGGAGGTTGGGTTTTAAAGCGGCGCGGGCGCGCCTGCCACCATTGTAGCTCCAGGGCGGCTGGGACCCCTGAAAGAGACGCGCAGACACCGGGCGTCCGCGCTCCTGGCTGGCTGGAACTGGAGAGAGAAGGCAAAGAGCTAAAAACTGGGAAATTTGCCTGTGAGTTCGTGTTTCGGGTGACGAGCCATAGAGACACCCGGTTTTCCTCACTCCAGCGGGCTCAGGCTACGCGGACCCGGCAGGCAAGCCCCTGCGCATGCGCACCAGCCCGACCCAGAGAAGGAAGCAGAGATCCTGACTCCGCCCCCAGAGCTCAGCAGGGAGCCTGGAATAGCCCGAGGGGGTTGTCTGGGAACCTGTGTCTAAGGCAACATCAGCTGGGCACGCGGACTGGGATTTGGAGATTGGAACTGGCCTGTGTTGAAGAGTGCAACCAACTTCGGCTGCGTCCCCGGAACGGGGAGTTGACATGCCAAAAAAAAAAGCGAGCTGCAGCGCGGGGTTCAAGAAGGGACTGGAGCACCGTCACTCTCCTCCCCACAATCGCCAAGGCAGAAACCCCGCCTGAGGCATCGGATCACGCCACGCCCATCCCTGCCTGAGAGGTGCCCTCCTCCCTTTTTTTTTCTTTTTTCCCTTTTTTTTCTTCTTTCTTTTTTTTTCCCCTTTCTTTTCTCTTTTTTTCTTCTTCTTCCTCTTTTCTCGCCTTTTTCCCCAAAACACTGACCTGATTAACTCTGGTCGCCAGCTTGCTTAAACAATCACAACAAGTCCATTCTGTAAATGTAAATTCTACACCTACCGACTTTTTCAGCTATTTCTCTCAGGAGTAATTAGACTATATAGTTTCTCTGGATAATTCCAGCATCCTTCTCTCACCTATCCAACCATATTCTACCCTTTACCTCTTTGAAAAAGTTTCTTATCCCTTCTGCCTGTTCATTCTATTTCCAAATCTGCCTTGTCTCGCCCTGCCTTCTCTCTTTTTCTCTATGCTCTTCAACCAGCACTGCATACACACGGCTATTTAACTGTAGCTGGGAAATCCAGGTATATGCGTTAAACCATTCTTTGTCCATCGGTTTTCTTCTTTTTTCCTTTTCTTTTCCCCTTTTGGACCCTTTTATGTATTTTATGCTCCCTATTCGCCCTCCCTCCTCCGTCTTTTCTATTAACTTTTTCGTTTTCCCTCTCACTTTGCATGTTAGTTGAATCAGCCTGAGCGTTTGTGTGCTCCTGCTCCCTGTGTGTTTGTCTGTCTGTTTTCTTTTCCAGGGCTACCTCAAGAAACAAGCTAGAGTACACAAGGTGAAGAGTCCCAAATATCACTACGAATAGGAAAATAAGATAACTAAGGTCCCAACAAGAGTGACCGAGGGATACCATTCAAAAAACAATCTCTGAAAGGATAGGCCATGGAAAGTCAAAGAGTTTCTTGGATATAGCAGTGCTCATAGAAACAGAGCATAACAGGTCTTTAAAACCAACAAGAGCCGAAAAGCTAACTAAAATGACGAAACGAAAGAGCTCTTCTCCAAAGAAACTCCAAGAAGAAATGACAGCTAATGAACTCCTCAAAACAGATATCAGCAGCATAAGTGAACAAGATTTTAGAATAATAATGGTGAAATTAATAGCAGGGCTTGAAAAAAACATAGGCGACATCAAAGAAACTATGGCTACAGGCAGAATGGAAAATAAAAATAGGCATGAAGAATTAAAAAATGCGATAAATGAGATCCATAATAAATTAGAGGCCTCCAACGCACGGCTTGAAGAGGCAGAAAGGAGAATAAGTGATTTAGAAGACACCATTCTAGAAAAACAAGAAGCTGACAAAAAAGAGACAAACTGATCCAGGAACAGGAAAGAAGAATTCGAGAGCTCAGCGACACAGTCAAACGCAACAATATCCGTATCATAGGAATCCCAGAGGAGGAAGAGAGAGGGAAAGGTGCTGAAGGAGTCCTGGAACAAATTATAGCAGAGAACTTCCCCGACCTGGGGAAGGAAGTCAATGTGGAAATACAAGAGGCTCAGAGGACTCCTCTCAGGCGTAACTTGAATCGATCTTCTGAACGACATATCATCATAAAAATGGCAAAATACAAGGACAAAGAGAGAATTTTGAAAGCAGCTAGGGACAAAAGGGCCCTCACATACAAAGGGAAACCTATCAGAGTGGTGACAGACCTATCTACTGAAACGTGGCAGGCCAGAAAGGAATGGCAAGAGATCTTCAATGTGATGAACAGTAAAAATATGCAGCCAAGAATCCTCTATCCAGCAAACCTGTCATTCAAAATAGAAGGAGAGATAAAAACCTTTCCAAACAAACAGAAATTGAAAGAATTTGTCACCACGAAGCCAGCCCTACAAGAAATTCTGAGGGGGGTGCTCTGAAGGAAAGGTTGCAAGGAACAAAGATTCCAGAGACACCACCACAAACATGAACCCTACAAAGATACAAAGACTCTAAACCCACATATTTCAATAATAACACTGAATGTAAATGGGCTGAATGCTCCAATCAAAAGACATAGGGTAGCAGAATGGATTAAAAAACAAAATCTATCTATATGCTGTCTACAAGAAACTCATTTTAGATGGGAAGATACCTTCAGATTAAAAGTAAGGGGATGGAGAAATATATATCATGCTACAGGAAATCAAAAGAAAGCCGGAGTAGCGATACTTATGTCAGACAAACTGGACTTTAAATTAAAGACAATCACAAGAGATGAAGAAGGGCACTACATAATAATTACAAGGTCCATCCATCAGGAAGAACTAACAATCATAAATGTCTACGCACCGAATATGGGAGCACCTAAATATCTAAAACAATTAATCACAAACAGAAACAAACTTATAGATAAGAATGTGCTAATAGCAGGGGACTTTAATACTCCACTTACAGCAATGGATAGGTCAACCAGACAGAAAATCACTTAAGAAATAATGGACTTGAAAGATACATTGGACCAGATGGACCTGACGGATATATTTAGAACTTTACATCCTGAGGCCAGAGAATTTACTTTCTTGTCAAGTGCACATGGCACATTCTCCAAGATAGATCACATACTGGGACATAAAGCAGCCCTCAATAAATATAAAAAAATAGAGATCATACCATGCACACTGTCAGATCACAATGCTTTGAAACTTGAAATCCATTACAGGAAGAAGTCTGGAAAACTTCCAAAAACATGGAGGTTAAAGAACACCCTTCTAAAGAATGAATGGGCCAATCAGGCAATTAGAGATGAAATTTAAAAATATATGGAGACAAATGAAAATGAAAACACAACAATTCAAAATCTATGGGATGCGGCCAAGGCAGTCCTAAGAGGAAAGTACATTGCTCTCCAGGCCTATTTCAAGAGATTAGAAAAGCGCAAGTCCAAAATCTAACAGCTCACCCAAAGGAACTAGAGGCAGAGCAGCAAGAACGCCCTAAACCCAGAAGAAGAAGAGAAATGGTAAAAATTAGAGCAGAAATAAACAACATAGAGACCAAAGAAACAATTGAACAGATCAATGAAACCAAGAGTTGGTTTTTTGAAAAGGTAAACAAAGTTGACAAACCTCTAGCCAGACTTATCCAAAAGAAAAGAGAGAGCACCCAAATAGACAAAATTATGAATGAAAATGGACTTATTACAACCAACCCCTCAGAAATACAAGCAATTATCAGAGAATACTATGAAAAATTATATGCCAACAAATTGGACAACTTAGAAGAAATGGACAAATTTCTAAACACACACTCACTACCAAAATTCACACGGGAAGAAATAGAAAACCTGAACAGACCCATAACGAGTGAAGAAATTGAATCAGTGATCAAAAATCTCCCAACAAATAAGAGCCCTGGACCTGATGGCTTCCCTGGGGAATTCTACCAGACATTTAAAACAGAATTAATCCCAATTCTTCTCAAGTTATTCCAAAAAATAGAAAGCGAAGGAACACTCCCGGACTCATTTTATGAAGCCAGCATCACACTGATTCCCAAGCCAGACAGAGATCCAGCAAAAAAAGAGAACTACAGGCCAATATCCTTGATGAATACGGATGCAAAAATTCTCAACAAGATCCTTGCAAATCGAATCCAGCAGCATAAAAAAAAATCATCCACCAAGATCAAGTGGGATTCATTCCTGGGTTACAGGGCTGGTTCAACATTCGCAAATAAATCAATGCGATACATCATATCAGTAAAAGAAAAGATAAAAACCATATGAACCTGTCAATAGATGCAGAAAAAGCATTTGACAAAATACAGCATCCCTTCTTAATAAAGACTCTCGAGAAAGTTGGGATAGAAGGAACCTACTTAAACATCATCAAAGCCATCTATGAGAAGCCTTCAGCTAACATCATCCTCAACGGGAAAAACTGAGAGCTTTCCCCCTGAGATCAGGAACACGACAGGGATGCCCACTCTCACCACTGCTGTTTAACATAGTGCTGGAAGTCCTAGCATCAGCCATCAGACACCAAAAGGAAATCAAAGGCATCAGAATTGGCAAAGAGGAAGTCAAACTTTCACTCTTCGCAGATGACATGATACTCTACATAGAAAACCCGACAGACTCCACCAGAAGCCTACTAGAACTGATCCAAGAATTCAGCCAAGTTGCAGGGTACAAAATCAACATGCAGAAATCGGTTGCATTTTTATACACCAACAATGAAGCAACAGAAAGAGAAATCAAGAAACTGATCCCATTCACAATTGCACAAAAAACCATAAAATACCTCGGAATAAACCTAACCAAGGATACGAGAGATCTGTATGAGAAAACTATAGAAAACTTATGAAGGAAATTGAAGAAGACACAAAGAAATGGAAAAACATTCCATGCTCATGGATAGGAAGAAAACATATAGTTAAGATGTCATTACTACCCAAAGCACTCTACACATTCAATGTAATCCCAATCAAAATTGCACCAGCATACTTCTCAAAACTAGAACAAACTATCCAAAAATTTGTATGGAACCACAAAAGACCCCGAATAGCCAAAGTAATCCTGAAAAATAAAACCAAAATGGGAGGGGTCACCATCCCAGACTTTAGCCTCTACTACAAAGCTGTCATCATCAAGACAGTATGGCATTGGTACAAAAACAGACACATAGACCAATGGAACAGAATTGAGAACTCAGAAGTGGACCCAAAAGTATACAGCCAACTAATCTTTGACAAAGCAGGAAAGAATATCCGATGGAAAAAACACAGCCTTTTTAACAGATGGTGTTGGAAGAACTGGACAGCAACATGCAGAAGAATGAAACTAGATCATTTTCTCACACCATGCACAAAAATAAACTCAAAATGGATCAAGGACCTGAACGTGAGACAGGAAACTATCAACACCCTAGAGGAGAAAGCAGGAAACAACCTCCTTGACTCCACCGCAGCAACTTCTTACTTGACACATCCCCAAAAGCAAGGGAATCAAGAGCAAAAATAAACTGTTGGGACCTCCTCAAGATTAAAAGCTTGCACAGCAAGCACAGCAAAGGAAACAACCCAGAAAATTAATAGGCAACCAACGGAATGGGAAAAGATAGTTGCAAATGACATATCAGATAAAGGGTTGATATCCAGAATCTACAAGGAACTCACCAAACTACACGCCCGAAAAGCAAACAACCCAGTGAAGAAATGGGCAGAAGATATGAACAGACACTTCTCCAAAGAGGACATCCAGATGGCCAACAGACACATGAAACGATGCTCAGCATCGTTCCTCATCAGGGAAATACAAATCAAAACCACACTGAGATACCACCTCACGCCAGTCAGAGTGGCTAAAATGAGCCAATCAGAGAACTCTAGATGCTGGCGAGGATGTGGAGAAACGGGCACCCTCCTACACTGTTGGTGGGAATGTAAACTGGTACAGCCCCTCTGGAAAACAGTGTGGAGGTTCCTCAGGAAACTAACAATAGAACTCCCCTATGACCCAGCAATAGCACTGCTAGGAATTTACCCAAGGGATACAGAAATGCTGATGCATAGGAGCACATGTACCCCAATGTTCATAGCAGCACTCTCCACAATAGCTAAAACATGGAAAGAGCCTAAGTGTCCATCAACAGATGAATGGATCAAGAAGATGTGGTTTATCTATACCATGGAATACTACATGGCAATGAGAAACAATGAAATCTGGCCATGTGTAGCCACATGGATGGACCTTGAGGGTGTGATGCTGAGCGAAATAAGTCAGGCAGAGAAAGACAAATATCATATGTGTGCATGTATAGGAGGATTAGGAGGAGCTTAACAGAGGACCAAGGGGGAGAAGAAGGGCAGAAATGGTGGGGGAAAGGGGGAGAGGCAAACCATGAGAGACTCTTGAATGCTGACAAAAACTGAGGACTGGTGGATGTGGGGGGGAGGAGGGGTGGGCATGAGGAGGGCACTTGTGGGGATGAGCACTGGGTGTTATGTGGAAACTAATTTGACAATAAACTATTTGTAAAAAAAAAAATAATAATAAAATAAAATAAAATGATCATACTATCCAAAGAAATCCACAGAGTTAATGCAATCTCTATCAAAATACCAATAGTATTTCTCACAGAACTAGAAAAAAATAATACTACCATTTGTATGGAACCACAGAAGACCCCAAATAGCCAAAGCAATCTTGAAAGAGAAAAACAACACTGAAGGTATCACAATCCTGTATTTCAGGATCAACTACAAAGCTTAGTAATCAAAAAGTATAATTCTGGGGCTCCTGGGTGGCTTAGTCGGTTAAGCGTCCGACTTTCGCTTAGGTCATGATCTCGCGGTTGTGGGTTCGAGCCCCGCGTCGGGCTCAGTGCTGACTGCCAGCTCAGAGCCTGGAGCCTGTTTCAGTCTGTGACTCCCTCTCTCTCTGACCCTCCCCTGCTCATGCTGTCTCTCTCTCTCTCCTAGAAATAAAAAAATAAAAATAAATGAAAAAATAAATGAAAAAATAAACAAAAAGCATAATTCTGGCACAAAAATAGACACATAGATCTGTAGAACAGAATAGAGAGCCCACAATTATATAGTCAATACATATTGGACAAAGGAGGCAAGAATATGCAAAGGTAAAGTCTCATAAACCAATAGTATTGGGAAAACTAGATGGCTACATGCAAAAGAATGAAATTGGACCACTTTCTCTCACCATACACAAAAATTAACTCAAAATGGATTAAAGATGTCAAACTGAGACCTGAAACCATAAAAATCCTAGAAGAGAGTACAGGCAATAACTTCTCTGACATTGGCCATAGCAACATTTTTCTAGCTATGTCTCCTGAGGGAAGAGAAACAAAAGCAGAAATAAAATATTGGGACTACATCAAAATTAGAACTTCTGCACAGCAAAAGAAACAAACAGTAAAACTAAAAGGTAACCTACAGAATGGGAGAAGGTATTTGCAAATGATATGGGTTAGTATCCAAAATATATAAAGAACTTATACAACTCAACATTAAAAAACCAAGTAACTTAATTAAAAAATGAGCAGAAAACATGAGCAGACATTTCTCCAAAGACATACAAATGACCAACAAACAGATGCATGAAAGGTACTCAACATCAGTCATCATCAGGGAAATGCAAATCAAAACCACAATGAGACATCCCATACCTGTCAGAATGGCTAAAATCAAAAACATAAGAAACAAGTGTTGACAAGGATATGGAGAAAAATGAACACTTGAGCACTACTGATGGGAATACAAACTGGTGCCCCTATGTTTATTGCAGCCTTATTTAAAATTGCTAAATTATGGAAACAGCCCACATGTCCATCAATTGATAAATGGATAAAAGATGTGGTGTGATTAAAGAAATAGAATATAGATATAGATAGATATACATAGATATAGATAGATAGAGATATATCATACAACTCAGTGTCAAAGAAACAAAGAAGATGGGCAGAGGACTGGAATAGATGTTTCTCGAAAAAAGACACAAATTGCCAACAAATACGTGAAAAGATGCTCAACATCATTGATCATCAGGAAAATTCAAATCAAAACCACAATGAGATATCACCTCACACTTGTCAAAATGGCTAGTGTCAAAAAGATAAGAAATAACAAGTGTTGGCAAGGATGTGGAGACAAGGGAACCTTCGTGCACTGTTAGTGGGAATGCAGAAATGGTGCAGCCACTATGGTAAACAGTATGGAGTTTCCTCAGAAAATTAAAAATAGAACTACCATATGATCCAACAATTCCACTTCTGAGTATTTATCCAAAGAAAACAAAAACACTAGTTCAAAAAGATATATGTACCCCTACATTTATTGTAGCATTATTTACAATAGTTAAGATAAGGAAGCAAACTAAGTGTCCGTCATTAGGTGAACGGATAAAGAAGATGTGATATACACACATGCACATGAGCACACATATCATGGAATATTACTCGGCCACAAAAAAAGAATAAAATCTTGCTATTTGCAACAACACGGATTGACCAAAATAGTATTACGCTAAGTGAAATAAGCCAGACAGAGGAAGCCAAATGCCATATGATTTCACTTATTTGTGGAATCTGAAAATCAAAATAAACCAGCCACCAAAAAATATATATATCAACAGACTAATAGAGAACAATCTGGTGGTTGCCAGAGGGGAGGGGCTAGGCAGGGGGCAAAATTGGGGGAGGAGATTTAATGGTACAAACTTTCTGTTACAAAATAAAGAAGGCACAGAGATGCAATGTACAGCATAGGGAATATAGTTACAAATATAACAACTTTGCATGGTGATAGATGGTAGCTAGATTTATTGTGGTCATCAGTTCATAATGTATATAAACTTGAATCACTATGTTGTACACCTAAAACTAATACAATATTGGGGCGCCTGGGTGGCTTAGTCGGTTAAGCGTCCGACTTTCGCTTAGGTCATGATCTCGCGGTTCGTGGGTTCGAGCCCCGCGTCGGGCTCTGTGCTGACTGCCAGCTCAGAGCCTGGAGCCGTTTCAGTCTGTGACTCCCTCTCTCTCTGATCCTCCCCTGCTCACGCTGTCTCTCTCTCTCTCTCTCCTAGAAATAAATAAAAAATATTTAAAAAAATAAAATAAAATAAAACTAATACAATATTGTATGTCAACCACCCTCCAATTAAAACATATTGGAGAAACATAAAATAGTTTAGAATGTTCAAAAAAACAGATGTGTGTACATATACAATAAAATATTATTCAGACATAAGAAAGAATGAAATCTTGTTTTACAGCAACATAGATGGAGCTAGAGTATAATGCTAAGTGAAATAAGTCAGTCAAAGACAAATACCATATGATTTCACTCATATGCAAACTTTCAGAAACAAAGAAAAAAAAAGAGACAAACCAAAAAAAAAAAAAAAAGACTCTTAACTGTAAAGAACAGACTAGTGATTACGGAGGGGTTCGGGGTGGGGGGCAGGTGAAGTAGGTGAAGGGGATTAAGAGTACACTTATAATGATTTCTAAGTAATGTATAGAATTATTTAATCACCATATTGCACACCTGAAACTAATATAACTCTGCATGTTAACTATACTGGAATTAAATTTTTTAAAAATCTTTTCAGCAAAATAGGATAAAAGAGGTCTTCAACATGGTTTTTTAAAATATATGGAAGGGGTGCCTGGGTAGCTCAGTTGGTTAGGAATCTGACTCTTGGTTTCAGCTCAGGTCATGATCTCACCACTCATGGGATTGAGTCCCGAATCAGGCTCCACCCTGACAACACAGAGCCTGCTCTTTCTCTCCTTCTCTCTCTTTCTCTCTCCCTCAATAAATAAATAAACTTAAAAAATAAAAATTAAAAAATGTATGGAAAACCTAGAGTTACTATCTAAGAACAGGAAGAAAGCAAGGCTGCCTGCTCCTACTACTTCTAGTCAACATTACGTTGGAGGTCCTAGCCAGTGTATTAAGCAGAGAGGAGAGGAGAGGGAGGGGAGGGAAGGGGAGGGGAGGGGAGGGAGAGGGAGAAAGGAGGGAGGGAGGGAAGGGAAGGAGGGAGGGAGGGAGGGAGGGAGGGAGGGAGGAAGGAAGGAAGGAAGGAAGGAAGGAAGGAAGAGAGGAAGGAAGATACATAGAGCATCCAGCCTTTATTCACAGAGGACAGGATCTCCTGTGTAAAAAAATCTAATGGAATTTACCAAAAAAAGCTACTAGAATTAATAAGTTTCCACAGTTACACAATACAAGATCAATATACAAAAATAACTTGTATTTCTAGATACCAGCAATGATCGATTAGAAGTTGAAAATAACCAGGCATCTGGGTGGCTCAGTTGGTTAAATATAGGACTCAACTTCAGCTCAGGTCATGATTTCATAGTTCGTGAGTTCAAGCCCCATGACCAGCTCCGTGCTGACAGTGCAGAGCCTGTTTGTGATTCTCTCTCTCTTCTCTCTGCACCATCATCCCCCCTACACCTCTCCCTCTCAAAATAAATAAACTTAAAAAAAAAAGAAGTTGAAAATACTATTTGCAGTAGCATGAACAAATGTGAAATACTTAGGGGAAAATCTGACAAAAGATGTACAAGACCTGAATACTGAAAACTACAAAATATTACTGAGAAATTAATTTAAGAAGGCCTTGAAAAATGGAGAGATATACTGTGCTCATGGATTGGATGACTCAATAAGGCATTAATTTTTCCCAAATTGATGTGTAGATTTGATGCAATCCAAATAAAAATGCCAGCAGCCTTTTTCTTGTAGAAATTGACAAGCTAGTTCTAAAATTCATACTGAAGTACAACAGATCTAGAAGAGCCAAAGTTGTAAGAGAAAAAAAAAGTGAGAAGACTAACACTGCCTAATTTTAAGACTTACTGTAGCTTTATAAAGCTACGGAAGTATTGCGGTAAAGTCAGGCATGTAAATCAATGAAACAAAAAGATAGAATCTAGAAATAGATCTAGATACATACAGACAATTGATTTTCAGCTTTGGTGCAAAGGCAATTCAACGGAGGAAAGATATTCTTTTCAATAAATGATACAGGATCAATTGTCTCTTTATATGCAAGAACATGAACTTCAATTCATGTACGGAATTAAATCAAAATGAATCACAGATCTAAATACAAACACTAAAACTATAAAACTTCTAGAAGAAAACAGGAAATAAAAGCTTAGTGACATTAGATTAGGCAAAGCTTTCTTAAGTATGACACCAAAACCATAATTTTTTTCTTTTCTATAAAAGAAAATTGATAAATTGGACCTCATCAGAATTTTTAAATTCTGCTCTTTGAAGGTGCTGTTAAAAGAATAAAAGGCAAACCATAGACTAAAGGAAAATACTTTCAAATCATATACCTGCTAAGGACATGTGTCCTGAATATACAAAGAACTCTCAAAACCAAATAATAAGAAAATGAACAACTTACCAAGACTGGACAAAAGATTTGAAAAGATACTTCACCAGAGAATACATATGGATAACAAAGAAGCACATGAAGATTTTCAACATCATTAATCATTAGGTAAATTAAATTAAAACCAGGCTGAGATATCACTACACAGCTATTTAAATTGCTAAAATAAAATGACCTCCCATACCAGTGGCGCAACCTCTTGTTAAAAGAGTTGGTCGTGTGTCTTTTTAAAGGTACATATGTAGCTACCAAGTGTTCCAGCCTTTTCAACTCTAAATACTTACTCAAAAAGATGAAAGTATATCTCCATACAAAGACTTATAGATGAAAGTTCATAACAAATTTATTTGTAATCACTCAAAATTGTAAATTGCTCAAATGTTCACAGCAGGTGAATGAATACACAAATTGTGGTATATTCACACAATGGAATACCACTCAGCAATTTAAAATTAAAAAAAACTGTTGATAGATGCAATATTAATGAATCTCAACATAATTATGCTGAATGAAAGATTTCTTATTTTTATAAAACTCTAGAAAATGCAAACTAACCTAGAGTGACAGAAAGCAGATTAACGATTGCCTAGCATGATAGACAACCTCTAAAATGGCTCCCTATGATTATCACATCCTAGTATTCACATCCTTGTGTAATTCCTTCCCCTTGAGAGTAGACTAGACCTAGTGACTTACTATAAATGAACAGAATATGGCAAAAATGATTAAGATTTCACTTCTGAGACAAGGCTATAAAGAGATGGTGACTTCCAGCTTGCTTACTTTGTCTGCCATGCACAATCTCTCTCTCATTAAATCAGCTGCCATGATGAGCTGCCCTAAGTTAAGGACATATGGCAAGGAACTCAGTAAAGCCTCTAGCCAACTAATGAGAATCTGAAGTCCTCAGTTCAACAGCTTATGAGGAACTGAATCCTCACTATGTAAGTGCGCTTGGTTGCAGCTCTTCCCCTGGTCCAGCTGTAAGATGAGACCACAGCCCTGGACAACACCTTGGTTACAGCCTTGGGGGAGATGTTTTGGCAGAGGCACTCAGGTAAGTTGTGTCCAGATTCCTGACCTGCAGAAAGTGAGAGATGTTAAGTGTTTGCTGTTTTAAGCTGGTGAGCAATAAATAACTAATACATTTGTAGATGGGGGGTAGAAGGCAGGTGTGAGAGCAGGAAAGGATTGCAAATGGGCACGAAGAAACCTTTGAGAGTGATGGATACACTCATTATCTTGAGTGCTGTGATGGTATCATGGATGTATACATATGTCAAACATTGTTGATTTATACACTTGTAATATGTGCCGCTTATTGTGTGCAAATTATATCTCAATGAAGGTGAGGTTTTTTAAAGGTTGCTGTGAGGTCAACTAAGAAGAAGACTAAGAATTCATCAGTGGATTTGGTTAACATGGAGGTCTTCAGTTTAGGATGACCTACCATCTGGATTTGCCCAGAGCTGAGGTGGTTCCTGGAATGTAGGACTGCCTGTTTTAAAATCTGAGAAAGCCCCAGGCATATAGGGAGTTGGTTCCCTTACTGATAACGCTGACAAGAATGATGGGTGATCCAGTAGGGAAGTCATTGGCAGCCTTGTCAAAGGCTGTCTCACTGGGATGACAGGGACAAAAGCCTCTTGCAATAGTTCAAGATAGATGGCAGAAGAACCAGGGAAATTGATATAGACAACTCTTTTGAGGAGATTGGTTGCAGCAGCAAGGAGGGAATTGTGTGTCAGCTGCAGAGGCTGTAAGGCAAGGAGGCAAGTTCTAAGGTGGTGGTCATTGTGTCCTGTCTATGTGCTAATGGAATTCCATAATTCAGTGGAAAGAAAAATGTTGGTGTGACTGCACTACACAGGAAGGGGACACTTGCCAGAGAAATGGTCTCCACCAGGCGGGACTTGCTTGTCAATCAGAGATTGCACAAGCAGCCTGAGGCTCCCTACCAGACCCCCGGGGCTCCCCCAGTGGGTCAGAGTGACCCAAGAATGCAAGGTCTTTCTTCAATTCTTAAAGTCAAGTGACTCATGCTTCTTTCTATAGACTCTTATATTTTGGAACAGCTAAGAGTTACTTACTAGTAACCTAGTGAGTGAGTCAGGAAAGGTTAGTAAAAATGTGCTATTTATAAACTAAAATGACCCAGGACTCTGACTGTGCCCTTTGCTAAGAAGTCTGGCTGCCACACGACACTTAGCAGTATTTTCAAACTCCTATCCTGCATGCACACTTGCACATGATTAGAATTTCATAATTTCAGAAGGACACGTGGTCAGTACTTCATCAGTATTACCCTGAACTGGCTGTGGTATTTTTTTCCTTATTGATGGCCTTGTTATTTTTATTGTAAAAGTTTCTTCTAGTAGAGCTTTAACATTACCCACTTAGCTTTTTGTGGGTTGTTAGGTTGATTTCACAATCTGTAGTGATCCAGATTTGCATCAATAATTTTTAACCTATAATTTTCCTATAATAGCCTCCAAGACCATGTAAGTTTTGTATTCAAATATGAATCACTCACATCCCTGTTGCTCATAGAGGAACATGTCATGGGGGATGGGCTGCTTGTGAATATCAGTTATGTTAATAAGTAAAATTACTGAGTTATTTTTAAGTTTTTAACAAATTCTTTATAGTAGAAAAATCTATTAGGCATGTTCACATTCTTCTGAACTAATAAGTGAATTGTTTATATTGCTAGCACAATAATGAATCCAACTTGTTTTATTTCTTGAGATTTTTTCCTCGGTGGCAACCCAAGGGCAGGGGGGAGCACAAAGCCATGTGTCCTGCCTGTGGATACCACAGTGGAAAGCTGAGGAGCCCTGATTATAAAAGAGCTTTTTCAGAGCTTCTCAGAGCAGGCCTCTGCACCAGCACATGCAGAGTTTACAGGTCCCCAAACCAGGCCAGCTGCAATTCCAGTCTGGCCCTCACAAGCACCCATACTCCATTTCTTCTTCTTAAGGTCCAGCCCAGCAAATGCTGTGGCTTTGCAGCACAGGAAGAACGTCCCATTTTTCTGGACTGCATCTTTCCTTTTCTTCTTTTAGCCTTTGGCTTCTGTCTTTTCATTGCCCCCAAGATTTACTGTTCTAACTATAGTTTCTAACAGGTGTCCAGCCAGGATGAGGAGGCTGTGGTCCAGCTGTCCACAGACACATGGACACTCTCCAACCATCTTGCTGGAATCTCAGGGCACTGAACACACTTGCTGAGTGAGGATAGCATGCCCCCCAGGTCATGGCCCCAGAGGGGCAAAGACAGGGAAGCTTCTCACTGCCAGAGCAAAGCTGAGCCCAAGAGAGTGTGCAGGCTATCCCCAGATCTGGGTGGACTGCTGTTTTGACACAAAACAAGAATGCTAACAAGAATTAGCTCCTACTTTCTCATTCTTGGCAGAGACTGCCAGAAGTCTACTCCTTATCTATCTCCTCCTCCTTCTTTCTTATTAACGTAACCCTCATTTGAGCCTCACCTGGCTCAGGCTAAGCACCCACTCCAAATGAGCTACTGCTGTATCATTTAATCCCCACAACAACTCATTGCACAGAAGAGCTCATACTTGCGCTCGGTGATTTACTTGAGATCTCACAGCCAACAGGTAGCAGAGCTGGGATTCAAACCCAAGTCTGTCTACTTTAGAGACTTACCTCTTCCTCCCTACCTCATGTCTCCACATCCAGAGAAAGAATCCACATACAGAGGTGGGAGCTTTAGAAAGCACCTCTGAGACCCAGGCCTCTCTCTGGGGATAAGATCGCCCCACAGAGCAGGTGACAGGCTCTCCCCAGGACTTCCCAAAGTTTCACTCTCCTCTCCCCATGCATGGCCGAGAGTTTGGTGTGTAGCACAGGCCCAACGGGAGGGAAGAAAGGGAGGAGAGGAGCGATGAAGGGGGAAAAGGAGAGAGAGAGGTCAGAAAGAAGATATCAAACACGCATGTCCTCAGCTACCTGCCCCAGGCCCCAGCTGCAGGCAAAAGGGCTTTATCAGTTCGAACTTGCATTCAGTCAAGAATAACAGAGATAGAACTTAAACGTGTAAGAGTTTATGATTATTATCCCCCCACACAACCAGATAGTAGGTAGTTGTGTTGTATTAGTGATTCAAAGATGTTAGGTCTGCGGTCTCTGCATCTCTTGGCCTTTACCCCATGATCACAAGATGGTTGCTGCAGCTCTAGTGATCATGATCTAGTCAGGAAGAAAGGAAAGCAAGTATTTCTCAGAAACCTTTAATTTATGTCTTACTGGCCAGAACTAGGCTGGGAAATGTAAGGTTTTAGTTTCATTTTGTTTTTAGCAACTTTCATTTGCTCTGTCATCCCCTTCCCTGCATTCTTCTCTGCTTCTCAGTCCCAGGAAATGATCTCTAAATTACAAAGGAGGGTCAGCTCACACATGTAATCTCAGGAGAAAGGATAAAACAGGTCCTGCTGAAGACATCTAGAAAATGGATCCAAACCCCAGGAGTTTTAGATTTCATTTCCAGGGCACACCTCTGCCCCCACCTGACCTACTGGGTTGCTGTAGCTTGATGGCTCCTTTGTGAGAGCCCTGGGCCCCAGAATTCACAGTTAGGGCAGGAATTGACCACAGCCATCAAGCAACAATTCCCAAATCAATCAGGATATTTTCAGCTATAAGTAACAAAAAGCCTCAATTCAGAGTAGCTTTATAACATGTAAGGGAGTTTATTATCTCACACATAAGGAAGACCAGAGATGGGAAGACAGGACACCAGATAAGTACTTCAGCACTCCATCTTTTCTGTGTTTTCTGGGAACTGCCCCTCTCGACGTGTTGGCCAGTAGCAAGATGGCCACAGAAGCTTCCATGCATCATAGCTGGATGAAGAAGAGAGACCATCTCTTCCTAAAGTTATTTGTTAGATATAAGGAGACCTTTCCTAAAAATCCCCTTACAGACTTCTCCTTATGTCCCCTTATGGCCTCCGCATATAGCCAAGTCTTCCTCATACCATGGAGTCTGTGTTCCAAGGACAAGCATTAAGAGAGAGAGACATAGACAAGGAGATGGAGAGAAAGAGACAGAGAGAAACCAGATGGAAGTCATATCTCCTTTCAAGACCCAGCCTCAGTCATGCAGTGTCACTTCTACCATATTCTGTCCCTCAAAGCAGTCACAAAGTCCCACCCATCTTCAAAGAGAAGGGAAGTAGACTCTAACTCTTAGTAGAATAGCAGCAAGTTCTGGAAGAACAGGTGAGAACTGATTGACTGTGGCCACTTTCAGAAAATACAATGTGCTGCATCAGGAGATCCAGTTAGTCTTTGCATAGTAGCCCCTGTACCACCAACCTCCACTGCCCCCTGGTGCATCTCCATATCCAGGTCTTACCTAGCAGGATCTAAATCACCTGTAGAACCAGCTGCAAAGCATTCTGGGAAATGTTGTTTCTAGCAGTTGGAATGGGAGGTAGGTGAGACAGCTTACAGTGTCTGCCACAGCTGAGGGAGAAGAAAGAGGGAGTAAATAAATGATGGGGAAGTGGCCAACACAGTCTGCTACAGACTCTTACCTCTTCTAATTTCTACTTCATAATTTTTTATTGGGCATCTTCCATGTTCCAGGCAAGCTGGACTTTTAAGACAGATAGGGATTTTAGAAGCTATGGAAGACAATGTTAAAGAATTATTGTAAAAATTTTGCATTTGGGATTGTAATGCAGGCTTTAAGAAGAAGTCACATATTCTCTATGTCCTCTTCCCACATGAATATCTTGTTAGCCAGCCTGATAGGAAACTTCAGGCACTGGGGACTAGTCTGAGCATTCCTTTATAAACCTTTTCAGACATCGCAGAACAAAATTCTTTGTGGTGCTTAGGTATTATTCAGAGTATTAACTGATCAGAGTTAAATAGTAGAGATTAGTAAAGGTAAGTACATGTTCAAATAAATGCAGAATTCTGAAACAGGCTAGTATCAACAATATCTGGATAAGCTGGCACTAACTGAAGCAAAATGGAGACATTGGCCTCCAACATAAAAAAAGTTCAATACCAGACACAATGCAGGTACTGGCAAGAGTAGGCAGTGAAGTAAGGTATTGAAGAGGATACAAAGAAATGGAAAAGCATTCCATGCTAATGGACTGAAAGAATAAACGTTGTCAAAATGTCTATACTACCCAAAGCAATCTACACGTTTAATGCAGTCCTTATCAAAATACCACCAGCATTCTTCACAGAGCTAGATCAAACAATCCTGAAATTTGTATGGAACCACAAAAGACCCCAAATAGCCAAAGCAATCCTGAAAAATAAAAACAAAACTTGAGGCATCACGATTCTGGATTTCAAGCTATATTACAAAGCTATAGCTATCAAGACAGTATGGTCCTTGCACAAAAACAAACACATAGATCAATGGAACAGAATAGAAAACCCAGAAACAGACCCATAACTATATGGTTAACTCATCATCTTCAACAAAACAGGAAAGAATATCCAGTAGAAAAAAGAATCTTTTCAACAAATGGGGCTGGGAAAACTGGATGGTGACATGCGAAGAATGAACCCGGACCACTTTCTTACACCACACACAAAAACAAATTCAAAATGATTGGAAGACCTCAATGTGAAACAGGAAACCATCAAAATCCTAGAGGAGAACACAGGCAGCATTCTCTTTGCCCATGGCTGGAGCAACTCCTTACTAGATAGGTTGCCGAAGGCAAGGGAAATGAAAGCAAACATGAACTATTGGGACTTCATCAAGATCAAAAGCTTCTGCACAGCAAAGGAAATAATCAACAAAACTAAAAAGCAACCTTTTTAGATATTTGCAAATGACATATCAGATAGAGGGTTAGCATCCAAATCTATAAAGAAGGTTTCAAACTCAAAACCCAAAAAAACCAAACAACCCAATTAAGAAATGGGCAGAAGACATGACACTTTTCCAAAGAAGACATCCAGATAGCTAACAAATACATGAAAATATGCTCAACATCACTCTTCATTGGGGAAATACAAATCAAAACCACATTGAGATACCACCTCACACGTGTCAGAGCGACTAAA
Organism: Proteles cristata cristata; assembly: GCA_017311185.1. Taxonomy (NCBI): domain Eukaryota; kingdom Metazoa; phylum Chordata; class Mammalia; order Carnivora; family Hyaenidae; genus Proteles; species Proteles cristata. Next base: position 766,563 of record JAESUZ010004769.1, read on the forward strand.
ATTAACAGCACAAGAAACAACAGGTGTTGGCAAGGATGCAGAGAAAAGGGAAACCTCTTATACTGTTGGTGGGAATGCAAACTGGTACAGCCACTCTGGAACTAAAAATAGAACTACCCTATGATCCAGCAATTGGACTGTTAACTATTTACCCAAAGGATACAAAAATACAGATTTGAAGGGGTACATGTACCCCAATATTTATAGCAGCATTATCAACAATACCAAACTACAGAGGGAGCCCAAATGTCCATTGACTGATGAATGGGTAAAGAAAATGTGGTACACACACACACACACACACACACACACACACACACTGGAATACTACTTAACCATCAAAAAACGAAATCTTGCCATTTGCAATGATGTGGATGGAGCTAAGACAGAGAAACACAAATATATGATTTCACTTATCTGTGGAATTTAAGAAACAAAACAGATAAATATATGGGAAGCAGGGGGTGGTGGTGGAGAGAAGAAAGGGAAACAAACTGCAAGAGATTCCTAATGATAGAGAAAAAACTGAGGGTTGATGGAGGGAGGTGGGTGGGAGATGGCCTAGATGGATATTAAGAAGGGCACTTATGATGAACACTCGGTATTGTATGCAAGTGATGAATCACTGAATTCTACTTCTGAAACCAGTATTGCACTGCATATTAACTAAAATATAAATTAAAAAAAAAAGCCCCAGCCAACATTAACCATTGTTTTGAGAGAGGTAAATGTTAGAGTTCCTCAATATTAGCCATGGGTGGAACTTTAGCTCCCAAGGAAAACTAGCCATTCATTCCAAGAAAATGTGGGTGCTGACAAGGGGTTGGGTGCCCATGATTGGACTGTGTGTCTGGAAACAATTACAACCATATTGATTGACACCAAAGGTGCTCTCATGACCTATGGTTCAATGGCCCCAGTAAGTTTGTGTTTTAGTCACGTTAAAATAGGCTCCCTGTTATGGGTGAACCACACAGGGCTCTTTTAGTAGCTAAAGAAAGTGCTGCCTTGGTGACATTGTAATATACATTCAATCATATGTTATTTCCTCAATTAACAGAATGACGGTAGGGGAATAAATAGCACAGCCTCACACCCATTCTTATCCTCTCTGATGTTTTCTTCTTAAGAAACAAACACACAGCTTTATTACCAACAAGCTCAGAATAAATTAATAGGAGCTGAAATCCGTGAAATTAGATTCACTTTTCTAATTAGCTAGAGAGTTTGCAGATACCGGGCGGTCTTTATCACAGGCTCTCTTCTTCTCTGGAAGGGAATGGCCATTTGTGATCTCAGAAAATTAAACCCTCCCCTCTTACATTCTACAAAGGAATTTCTGATTGAAGTGTAAATGTCCTTTGGCCACCTGGAAGATCATTTTAAACGTTGTGAATCTTGAGCAAATTCCTCATTAATTCCACCCCGTAGTTGGGAGATTGTGTGATGTGGCAATTTCCATTTTCAAAGGAATTGTCTTTTTTACTAATAAAGTCCTTGGCTTAGTTGGCACCCTCCTCCATAAAGTTCAAAGTGATGCTGAGACTTTTTGGCTTTAATTCTCACATCCCAGACAGAGGAGATAGCGGCCAGGAGAGAAAGCAACTGCTTTCCTAACAAATGAAGGAGAAGGAGGTCAGGGAGCCAGGGGCCCAGGGAGACATGGAACAAAGGTCTCAAGATGACCCTGCAAGTCAGTGGCAGCCCTGGAGCATTCCAGCTCTTATTCCTGACCCCCAGCTAAACATCCATCCCAATTAACTCCCAAGAGTCTAAAATTACCAAACAGACCCACAGGGCTCTGAGTGAGAACTTCGAAGACCTTGACTATTTCTTCTAATCATCCACTCAGTGACTTAAACGGGCAAAATTGGCCTGATGAAGGAACAAGCTCCCTGTCCACAGCAGCTAGATGCCTACTTCTCTAGAATTCCTTCACTCATGCCTGCATTCAGTTCTTTAACACATTTTATTGTGTACCTACTATGTGCCAGATGCTATTCTAGGCATGGAGGATATAGAAGGGAACAAAATAAACAAAAATCCTCCCTATCACAGAAATTATCCTAGTGGGGAAGACAAAAAATATACAAGATAGATAAGCAAAATGTAAGGCTTGGTAAATGGTGAAAATGCTAGAGAGAAAATAAAGCAGAGACATGGGATTTAAAAGGGTGCGTGAGAGGTTGAATTTTTAGTTGGAGTGACTGGGGAACATCCCACTGAAACAGCCCATGAAAAGATGGAACACCATAGTGAACACTATAGAGGGTGACACAGCCTTGGGTGGAAAATGGTACCAGATGTTTTCTATAGTCTTTTGAAATACAGGCATGCCTCATTTTGTTGTGCCTCATGTTATTATACTTCTCAGATATTGTTTTTTACAAATTGAAGGTATGTGGCAACCCTGAATTGAGCAAGACTGTTGGTGTCATTTTTCCAACAGCATTTGCTCACTTCATGTCTCTGTGTCATGTCTTGCAATATTTCAAACGTTTTCATTATTATTACATTTGTTATGGTGATCTAGGTCAGTCATCTTTGATGTTTCTATTGTCATTGTTTCGGAGCACCACAAACTGTACCCACCCAAGACGGTAAATATAATCAATAAATGTGTATGTTCTGACAGCTCCACCCACCAGCAGGTCCCTGACTCTCTTCCTCTCCTCAGGCCTCCCTATTCGCTGAGACACAGCAGTATTGAAACTAGGCCAATTAATAACCCTACCATGGCCTCTAAGTGTTCAAATGAAAGAGTCCCACCTTTAGATCAAAAGCTAGACATGATAGAGCTTAGTGAGGAAGGAATGTGGAAAGCCAAGATAGGCTGAAAGCTAGGCCTCTTGCACCAAACAAACAAGTTAGCCCAGTTGTGAATGCAAAGAAAAAGTTTTTGAAAGAAATTAACAGTGCTACTCCAGTGATTAACACATGAATGATAAGAAAGCAAACAGACTTATTGCTGAAATGGAGAAAGTTTTAGTGGTCTGGATAGAAGGCCAAACCAGCCACAACATTCCCTTAAGCCAAAGCCTAATCCAGAGCAAGGTCCTAACTCTCTTCAGTTCTATGAAGCCTGAGAGAGGTGAGGAAGCTGCAGAAGAAAAGTCTGAAGCCAGCACAGGTTGGTTCAGGAGGTGTAAGGAAAAAAGCTGTCTCCATAACATAAAAGTGCAAAATGAAACAGCAAGTTATCCAGAAGATCTTGTTCAGATAATTAATGAAGGTATCTACATGAAACAACAGATTTTCTTTTTTTTTATTTAATATTTTTATTTATTTCTAGGAGAGAGAGAGAGAGAGACAGCGTGAGCAGGGGAGGGTCAGAGTGAGAGGGAGATACAGACTCTGAAATAGGCTCCAGGCTCTGAGCTGGCAGTCAGCACAGAGCCCGACGCGGGGCTCGAACCCACGAACCGCGAGATCATGACCCAAGTGAAAGTCGGACGCTTAACCGACTAAGCCACTCAGGCGCCCCGAAACAACAGATTTTCAAGGTAAATAAGACAGCCTTATAATGGAAGAAGATACCATCTCAGACTTTCATAGCTAGAGAGGTTAGGTCAATGCCTGGTCTTAAAGTTTCAAAGGATAGGCTGACTCTCTTGTTAGGGGCTGATGCAGGTGGTGACTTGGAGTTGAAGCCAATGTTCATTTACCATTCTGAAAATCCTTAAGCCTCAAGTATTAAGCTAAATCAGGGCACCTGGGTGGCTAAGTCGGTTAAGTGTCTGTCTGACTTCGGCTCAGTTCATGATCTTGCAGTTCATGAGTTCAGACCCAACATCAGGCTCTGTGCTGACAGCTTTGGATTCTGTGTGTGTGTGTCTCTCTCTCTGCACCTCCCCCACTCATGCTCTATCTCTCCCTCTCTGAAAGATAAATTGTTAAAAATTTAAAAATTAAAAAAAGAATTAAGCTAAATCTCCTCTGCCTATGCTCTATAAATGGGAAAACAAAGCCTGGATGACAGCACATCTCTTTACAACATGGTTTACAGAATATTTTTAAGCCCACTGTTGAGACATACTGCTAAAAGGTTTTTTTAAAAAAACAACTTCTTTCAGACTATGACTGCTCAGTGGCAATGCACCTGGTCACCCAAGAGCTCTGATGAAGATGTACGATGAGATGAATGCTGTTTTCATGCCTGCAAACGCAACAGCCATTCTGTAGCCCATGGATCAAGGAGTCATTCTGAGTTTCAAGTTTTATTTAAAAACTGTATTTCATAAGGCTATAGCTGCTATAGATAGGGATTCCTCTGATAGATCTGGACCAAGTAAATTCAAAGCCTTTTGGAAAGGGTTCACCATTCCAAAGAACATTCATGATTCATGGGAAAAGGTCAAAATACCAATGTTAATAGGAGTTTGGAAGAAGTGGATTCCAACCCTTATGGATGACTTTGAGGGGTTGAAGACTTGTTGAAAATAACTGCAGATGTGGTGGAAACAGCAAGAGAACTAGAAGTGGAGCCTGAAGACAGGACTGAATTACTCCAATATCATGACAAATTTAACAAATGAGGAGTTGCTTCTTACAGGTGAGCAAAGAAGGTCGTTTCTTGAGATAGAAAACTGCTCCTGGTGAAGATGCTGTGAAGGTTGTTGAAAAGACAACAAAGGATTTAGAATATGACATAAGCTTAGCTGATAAAGCAGTGGCAGGGTTTGAGATGATTGACTCCAACTTTGAAAGAAGTTCTACTGTGGGAAAAATGCTACCTAACAGCATCGCATGGTGCTGAGAAATCATTTTCGAAAGGAAGAGTCAATCGATGTCACAAACTTCACTGTTGTCTTATCATAAGAAATTGCCACAGCCACGCCAGCCTTCAGCAACCGCCACCCTGATCAGTCAGCAGCCATCAACATCAAGAAAGACCCCCTCACCAGCAAAAGATTGGCTCACTGAAAGCTTAAATGATGGTTAGAATTTTTAGCAATAAAGTATTTTAATTAACATATAACCATTTTTAACATAATGCTATTGCACATGTTTTAATATAGTTTATTGTCAAATTGGTTTCCATATAACACCCAACACTCATCCCAACAAGTGCCCTCCTCCATGCCCATCCCCCATTTTCCCCTATCCCCCACCCCCCATCAATCCTCAGTCTGTTCTCAGTATTTAAGAGTCTCTTATGGTTTGCCTTCCTCCCTCTCCTTAACTATTTTTTCCCCTTCCCCTCCCCTATGGTCCTGTTAAGTCTCTCCTGTTCCACATGTGAGTGAAAACATATGGTATCTGTCTTTCTCTGCCTGATTTATTTTACTTAGCATAATACCCTTGAGTTCCATCCACGTTGCTACAAATGGCCAGATTTCATCCTTTCTCATTGCCATGTAGTATTCCATTGTATATATAAACCACAGTTTCTCGATCCATTTGTCGGTTGATGGACATTTAGGCTCTTTCCATGATTTGGCTATTGTTGAAAGGCTATTGCACATTTTACAGACTACAATATAGTATAAGCATAACTTACATGCACTGAGAAACCCCAAAAGTTCATTTGATTTGCTTTATTGTGATACCTGCTTTATTGCAGTGGTCTGGAACTGAACATATCTCTGAAGTATGTGTATAAATTCATCCCTTTCTGCCTCTGCCTCTGCATTTGTGAATGTGGCCAATATCCTTCAGAGGGTTGTAGGAGTTAAGAAATTAAGTAGTATCTGTACAGTGTCCAGAATTCATATCCACCTGGATCCTCAGAATGTGACCTTATTGGAAACAAGGTCTTTGCAAATGTAATTAATTAAGATGAGGTCATACTGGATTAGGGTGGGCCCTAAATCCAGTGACTGGCGTCCTTGTAAGAAAGCCATAAAGAGATGCAGATAACACACATGAGGAAGATAGCTATATCCAGATGGTGGCAGAAGGTGGAGTGGTGGAGCTACAAGCCAAAGGGTGTCCAAGATTGCCTGCCACCTCTAGAAGTGTATGGAACAAATTTGCCCTCAGAGCACCCAGAAGGCACCAGCCCAGCTGACACCTTGATTTTGGACTTTTGGCCTCCCGAACTGTGAAAGAATACATTTCTGTTTTAAACTACCAATTTGTGGTAATTTGTGACAACAGTCCTAGGAACCCAAAACACATTTTGGTCAAGAAAGTGGTGCAGCCATGAGAGGCGCCTATAGGATGGAAGGGCTTTGGAATTAGGTATTGAGAAGAGGCTGGATGAATTTTGAGGCAATGATGAGATCTTGATCTTGGACCCTGATGCTGCAATTGGTTGAAAATTTGAGGGTCCTGTGAAAGGGTGAGTGTATTTTGCATGTGACAGGGATGTGAATCATTGGTGCCTGAGGGCAGATTGTGGCAAATCATTATTAATAATGATCTTGATGTAGACAGGGCTCCCTGGATGCAGTTCTTTGAATAGTGTTCAGGTTGATCCAGAGATCTAGGAATTAAAAAAGACAAGTTATTTGACCTCAGTATACTTAACAGAAAATGGTGAGAAGGAGCTAGATGTCCCCCGGAGACATCTTCATTTAAAAAGGGGGTAAATGAGAGGCATATAGTAGTCACTGTCCCATGGCAATTTTGAGATCTAACTGGGCACATGTCAGCATTCCCACAATTGTAGAAGCAAAGAGAGTTCCTCAATTAGGGCTTAATTGCTGCTTCCCAGGAGTAATTCCCTAATCATTGTTCTCAGTGGTTCTTGGCTTCACATTCTAGGCTCCACTATCTGTGATGTTTTTACTTTTCAATAATTAATGGATCATAGTTATAACTGGGTAGCAATCTCTACCTGCTTTCTCCCTGTGTGAAGAGTTAGAAACCCAGAGACCTGTTTTCATTTCACTGTTTATGTTCCTTTTAATTCAAGCTCGTCATGTTTTTTGCCAGGACAAGTCTCTTTTAAGTTGTGTGGATTTAATTGGGCTGGGAGTCACTACATGCTTCAAAAGCCACATTCATGCTTTCCACACTATTCCTCTTTCTGCTTAGAGTGGGTGTCAGGATTGTGTTAGAAGCTCTCATGCCCAGCTGAGAGGATCTACTAACACACCACCTTAAATCTTTCTGAGATATAAACAAAGAGTCTAACAGACATAATCTTGATTCATTCTTTGCCCTGAAACCACTTCTTACTTTGAGAATCTTTTGCTGACGACACTGTCCTAGAACCTTTTTACTGCTTCTAACATCTTGGGGACAGAATAGTTCCTTCTTGAGTGCCTCTTTCTTTTACAATACCTTAGCATGTGCTGCTATAAGAAGCCACTGGTCATTCTCTTTTATTATTATTAATTGTTTTAAATCCCAGTATAGTTAACATACAGTGTAATATTAGTCTCAGGTGTATAATATAGTGACCCAACATGTCCAAACATCACCTGGTGCTCATCACAACAAGTGTACTCCTTAATCCCCATTACGTTTTAACCCATCTCCCTCACCCACCCTCCTCTGGTAACCATCTGTTTTGTTTTCTGCAGTTAAGAGTCTGTTTCTAGGTTTGCCTCTCTCTCTTCTTTTCCCTTTTCCCATTTGTTTTATTTCTTAAATACCACATACGAGTGAAATCATATAGTATTTGTTTTTCTCTGACTTATACACTCGAGCTCTGTCCACTTCATTGCAAATGGCAAGATTTCATGTTTTTTGATGACTGAGTAGTATTCCAGTGTATATATGCCACATCTTTATCCCTTCATCAATCGATGGACACCTGGGCTGTTTCCGTAATTTGGCTATTGCTGATAATGCTGCTATAAACATTGGTATATATATATATACCTATATATATATATATTATTTTGGAGGATAAATTCCCAGTAGTACAATAACTGGATCATAGGGTAGTCCCATGTTTAATTTTTTTAGAAACCTCTATACTGTCTTCCAGAGTGGCTGTACCAGTTTTCACTCCCACCAACCATTCATGAGGATTCCTATTTCTCCACATCCTCTCTGACACTTGTTTCTTGTGTTTTTGGTTTTAGCCATTCTGACAGGTGTGAGGTGATATCTCATTTAGTTTTGATTTGTATTTCCCTGATGATGAGTGATGTTGAGTATCTTTTCGTATGTCTGTTGGCCAACTGTATTGATTCGTCAGAGAAATATCTGCCCATTTTTAATTGGATTATTTGTTTGAGGGGTACTGAGTTGTATCAGTTCTTTATATATTTTGGATATTAACCCTTTATAGGGTATATCGTTTGCAAATGTCTTGTCCCATTCAGTAGGTTGTCTTTTAGTTTGGGTGATTTTTTTTCCTTTGCTGTGCAGAAGCCTTTTATTTTGATCTAGTCCCTGTAGTTTATTTTTGCTTTTATTTCCTTTGCCTCAGGAGACATATCTAGAAAAAATGTTACATCTGATGGCAGAGAAATTTCTGCCTGTGGTCTCCTCTAGGATTTTTATAGTTTCAGGTCTCACATTTAGGCTGTTAATCCATTTTTAATATATCTTTGTGTATGGTGTAAGAAAGTGGTCCCATTTCTTTCTTTTTTGTGCATCTGACCAGTTCTCCCAATAGCGTTTATTGAAGAGACTTTTTCCCAATGGGCACTTCCAACACTTCCTGGAAATCTCCTTAACCAGAGTCACAGATTCATTAGCTACATTTTCTGTTCTCCAAGATCACACTAATTTATCCACCACAATACAGCATAGGTTGCCCTTTCTCTAGCCAACAATAGCAGTTTGCTCACTGCCCTTCAGCATCCACGTCCTTATCCATCCAGCCTCCAACTGCCACTCAGCCCAAAAGTCTATCCACATGGTTTAGATTTTTGTTATGGTAGCACCTCCACTCCTATGTATAAATTTTTGTTCAATTAGCTTCTGATACATTTAAAAAAACTACCCCAAAACTTAACCTAAACTCAGCCATCTGGGTTATGCTCAGCTAGACAACTTGTCTCTTCAACAGATAGTTTCAACTGACTCACTCATGCCTTGCAGCCAGCTGGTATCTCAAGTAGGGATAGAGGAACCAAGACACGTTTATTCACATGCCTGGCACTCAGCTGGGAAGACTGACATAGCTGAGGGTGGCCAGGGCCCCATTCTCTCTCCATGAGGCTTCTTATCTTTGAGGAAGCTGTCATGGGCTCCTTTACAAGATGCTTCAGGGTGGCATGAAAGGCCACTTAAGGAACAGACTCATAACTTGCACAACATCCCTTCGGCTGCATTCTCTTTGCCCAAGCAAGTGACACATCCAGACCAGATTCAACATGGAACTATAGAAGGACACAAATTCAGCACCTTTGTTTCTTAATATACCAAGAGCCTAAAAGATTGGAAGTGGTTTGGGTCCCTTTAGGTCAAAGGAGAGGCTCTGGCCCAGAGTACGTGCTCAGTCAATATCTAAGTAGTAAGCAAATGAGTGCATGTAATGTGTTCTCCTCACAGACTGAAAGTCACTTACTTGCACCAGGAGGGAGAAGTCACCCAGCCCTGACCTTTGCTGCATCCTCATCCCATCTCTGTGAGCTCTGGCTTTGACTCCTTCTTCTACCCACTTACCCCTAGATGTAGGGCCAAGCCCAGAAGGATATGGCCACACATTCCTGGCCACTCACCACTGGGGGTCATCATCCATAGGTTGTCGTGATAGGAACTGGCCATCACCTGAAGCCTCAGCTTTGGAGCCAGAGACACAGACCCCTGACAAACAGAAAGGGAATGGTGGGCAAGTGTATGCATGGGAGTGTCGCTACCACAATATGTCCTCTGGCTCCCGGGGAAAGCCTTACCAGCCACAGGACCATAGATAGCCAGACCATGAAGGGCCCCAGCCACTGCACAGGTAGAAATGGAGGCCCATGGAGGAGGCTCTGGTCAGTGGTCAGTGGCAGAACCATACCTCAGGCCCAGGCATCTGACCTCTAGCAATTCATTAATTCTCTCAGGCATTTACTCAGTAGACAATGACCCAGATGGGAAGACTTGCCAGGACTTGCCCCAGACACTATAAATGGGTGTTGGGGAAATAGAGCAAGAAAAGAGAGTGAAGCCTGTCTCTTCCCCAGTGGAGGCTCTAACATTAAGTTCCCTCCCACCTGGGGCTTCTGGTCAGCAGGGCCTCCATGATAAGGCCAGGCCTCAGAGTGTCTCTAGATCCTGAGCTTGCCATGTTCTTCTTGTTCCATCAAAAGGGAATGCTCTCCCCACCTTGGCCCTCAACACTCACATAGTGTCCCCAACCTCGTGCCCCAGCTGCCAGCTGAGGCAATGACGATGCAACCTTAACCAGACCCCATTTCCTCAGCCCTTGCTTGTCCTGATCCTCCTACCTCCTCAGGCTGCAGCCCACCCCCCACTAGGCTGACCACTAGTGTCAGCCCTCAGGGTGCACAGCCTACCCACGCCCTGGGCTCATCAGTCTGTCACATCCCCTCCCCTACTCTGTGCTGGGCCCAGGAGACAGTGATGACTCAGAGCCAACCCTTCCTCCCTGGGTCCTTCCAGACATGGACAAATAGCCATTTTCCATCTGACAAGCAGATTAATGCTTTTCTCTCAAGAGAGGCTCTCGGAGCCTGGGAAACGTTGCCCCCTCTGGCTCCAGAGCAGCTCCGAGGGCAAAGGGACCCGTATCTGAGGTCTCCTCCACACCCACCACCTCGTCTCTGAGATTTTCCATAAATCCTCCAATGACAGGCAGAAATGGACTAGAACAAGGAAGGGCTGAGAGAGGTGCATACTCAGACCGCCTCATGCACACATGGACACAAGGCCCACACATCCCACTCAGACACAGGTGCTCACACACTATGAGTATGGCCGTCCACAGAGACACAGACACCAGCACACGTGCACGTGAACGCGCGCACACACACACACAGAGTCACATGCAGACACGTTCGCACGAGGTCACCCTCTCACCATCACAGTGGGCATGCGAACCATATTGGCTCTAGCCTCTGTGCTCTAGCTGAGGCTGGGCAGTGACCCTCCTTGCAGGTTGGGATTTAGCAACAGCCCCTACCTGGGTGACCTGCAGCCCAAGCCAGGAGGAGGGGAAAGAGACATTTGGGGCATCATTGAAGGGAGGAAGATGAGCTCTGAGAGAGTCCTCAGTCAAGCTCAGGGGCACACCTGGTTGCCCTGGGACAGGACAGGCTCCATGAGAAGTGTCAAGTGGCAGTGCAGACCTGGGGGTGTACAGGAAGCCACACGCACCCAGCTGCAGGCCAGGAAACTCCAACATAATGTCCAAACTAATAGGCTGCTCCCTGGGGGCCTGCAGGGGCTTCAGGGTCCCGTCACCAGCCTCTGCCAGGAGGGAGGGAACCAAAGCCACCCTGACCCTTGCCCTCTCCCCACCCCCACTAGAAATCGCAGACACAGACTTGCTGCTCCAGCAGATTTCCATGGATGGGAGCCGAGGAATCGATGGTGTTCAGAGCATTTACAGCCAGTGGGAAAAGCCGCCCTGGGCCTCCCTGACACCAGAAATAAATGATTCTGTGAACAGAAAACCACTCAGACACAACCGGAATGACCCACCGGAGAGTGCTTTCACCTTGAGGAATTGCCGGTGCTGGCGGCAGCCAACCCCTATGAGCCTGAGCCAGGCTGTCTATGCAGCACAGGGTCAGATCACACAGCATCCAGGCAGCCCACGGCACAGTCACCAACAATTCCTCCAGGCAGCCTCCCAGCCCTGGGCACACATGCAGCAGGAACCTGGAGGCCCAGCCTTTCAGAAAGCAGCTGCTTGGAAGAATCTGTCTGTGAACAAAAATGGGGTTTTGTTTTCTTAAACAAAAACCTGGTTTCTTTTCCTTCTCGCATAACCCCAAGGCTGCTGACAAGCTCTTAAAAGGAAGAAACCAGTAAGCACACTAATTCCTTGGCTCCTGCAGGACCACACTGCCTGCTAAATCCCCCCAAGTATTTCTAGGAGTCCCAGGAGATGACCCATATGTGCTCATGGATGAAGTTGGTCAGTTGCTAGACAACAGCTGCAGATTTCTTCCTCTTCTACCAGGAACTGCCTGCCTGACACACTTCTGCTAGGTAACGCTGGGTCCCCCAGCCATCACGGTGAAACCAGAGCCTGCCCACAGCCATACAAAGTGGGGCAAACCCTCTCTTCTCCCGTGCCATGCCCTGTCACAGGTGACCAGAGCAAGGTTGCTTGGGCCCCAGTGCCTTACAGAATGATTTTTGCAGCTCCAACCATCCCGGGGATCCCATATCCTATGTCATGAGCCTCTGGGGGCTGACGATGGAAAGAGAGGCAAGGCTGGACCCTGAACGGCTTTGCCCCTTAATGCCTCCATTGGGTAAACTCTTTAGCTTGGGGCACCTCTTCCCTTTGGTGAGGACTCTTCCTGAAAGACCACAGTCCACAAGAAAGAGGATACTATCCCACTGGCTGTCAGAAATATCTGGCTTCTCTTGGGTTCTGGAGATGGACATTGTTTGGGCTCAAACAAGAAGCTCCATTACACACAAATACCTGTTCAGCCTGCAGAGGTAATGAGGACACCTTAACACTGTCAGATGCAAGGGCCTGGTTGGTACTGCTCACTGCTGACTCCACCTAAAATAGCCCAAGGGGCAAGAACCTTGTCCCTAAGGGCAGACCCTTGTGCTCTGCAGAAGACTGAGACCTGAACATCTTCCCTAGTATAATGAGCAAAAACAGAGGACTTAGTACTCTTAGTACTTAGGGAGTACTACCCACTCCCATACCCCTTGCCCTGCTTGCTTCTTTTCCAGATAAATGAAGACTATTGGCATAGAAGAAGGAAGAGATGACTGACACATGCTAGAAACCAGTGGTTCCCCCAAGAGCCCCTGCCCCATGCCTCCAGCTCCAGCCTTCAGGACCCTTGCTCAGTACCCACAACCCCCACCCTGCTGCTCTGAGGCAGGCCCTGAGGACTGATGACCCCGCAGCCTTGGTAACCAGGCTCCCCAGGGATGCTGCTCACACCCCAACCTCATTTCCCCTTCAGTCTGGCTGAGTGATCGTGTCCTAAAAGGCTTTAACCATTACCATTGGCTTCAGTATTTACGGGGTAGAGGCAGCCTCTGGCTGGACATCATCCAAATATTCACACTCTTCTCAAAGATCATGCTAACATCATCCCTAACTATGTCATTCTCAGGCTCAAGCAGCCTGAAGGGGCCCTTGGAAGAGAGAACCAGCCCCTACAAGAGCAGATTTGTGTTGCAGCCAAGCACAAAGTGAGAGAAAGGTCTCACTGTCAAGAGGTCCCCAGCCCTGAGGACAGTGGGGACCAGCTCAGGACCATGATTCTCCCCTTATGGCAGCAAACAGAGTGAAGGAAACATGCCACCCCCAAATATGCTGCTTTGGCAGATTATTTTGAGCTGAAGGCACTTGAGAAACAGCAGATACAGGAAGCACTCTCTGCCCTCCCTTTTCTACCTAAAAGCAGGACATAAAATTTCCCCTGAGAAAGGTGCCCTCCTGTATCAGGAAGAGAACATTCTTATCAGCAGAGCCTGGGAGTTGACATCGAAATGGAACTGTATAAGCAAACCTACAAATATAACCTTTATCTTCCATTCATTTTCCCCGTATAATTTCCTAGTCACTGCCCCACAATTTACTGCCCTTTCCTCAAGCCCCTTTGTCTTGTCACATCCCACGATTTATTGTCCCTTGTGTAAAAAGGCATGTAAGCTTTGGGGCTTAATAGCTTCTTTGGACTTCATTTGCCTTCTGAAGATTCCTGTGTGCACATAAAAATATCAATCTCTACACTTTTCACCTGTTATTCTGTGCTCTGTCAGTTTAATTCTTAGACCAGCCACAGAACCCAAGAGGGTATAGGAAAATTTTTCCTCCCCTACGGGAACATCTTAGAACCTGCCAGTCTGAGGAAATGTGCAAGGGCTGCCGGTCACTTAATTGCCCCCAAACTTTAATAAATGCCTCAGCTTTCTAAAACTCCAAAATTTCTCTGATTCCTTTAACTTTGAGAACCACATATGATGTCTCTTGCTGTAACAGAGGGTGTCAAGTTATCAGCACTTGAGTACTATGATGAGGCACCAACAACTTAGTTAAGTTCTGAGACCAGCCATGCCAGGTGTGTGGAAAGTCCCCCAAACATGAGGAGGCTACTACATTCAGGGCAGGGTACTAACCCGCTTTTGGGTCAGTCCCAAAGGGAGACCAGAAAAGAGTTTAAAAACGGAACACAGGACCCAAGCGGTGATGGCAGGGCCATGCACCTGTGTGGGGAGAAAGGCATGGTGCCCAGGGCCTTGAGGATATTTGTCCCTGATGAAGAACACAGGGCTTGGGAGGTGCAGAGTAGGAGCACTTCCAGTCCTGAAGGTGACACACTTCTAGTCATGAGGTGGAAGCACCAGACACTCCACTCACCTACTCGGTGCATCCGCTGCCTGAAGACAGAGAGAACATGCTGGTCACGTGTTCCTTCCTAGTTCTAGTAAATTCACCCCAGCAGTTTCCAGTTAGAGACAGGTTTCACCTGTCCACTAACTGTAGGGTGAAGATGCCCTAATACCTTCTTCTTTCTCTCATATTCATAAGTGCGTGCGTGCGTGTGTGTGTGTGTGTGTGTGTGTGTGTACACACGCACGCACAATTATTTTAAAATCTGACTGCAGTCCTCACTAGTAGTCTGAAGAGGATGACAGAATTCCTCTGAGGGAGAGAGCTGCTCTTTGTTTAGGAAAACACCTTAATGGATCTTTTAATTATGCAGCGAGAGGCCCCAGGGCTGCTCTGGAGAGGAAGAATGAGACAAAGAGGAAGCTAAATTGTTCTGCGTAATAAACTCACAGAAATTTTGGACCTATCCCAGGAGGTAGCCTTAGGAAAGAGGGGGAGAGTCATGAGCCCAAGGAAAAAGGCCAGGAGCAAAGAGGGAGGAACAGAGCCTTTCCCACCACCCCATCCCTGCACCCACCACCTGGGGGCACAGCTCAGACATTCCCACAGCTTGTTGGGATGCAAACCTTGTTGTTAATGGAAAAAGCAGCCTAGAAGACTGGAATGCTGAGACATCTAGATTACAGATTTCAACCATTTCCCTCCATAGGTCCGCAAATTTTTATTATTGTTAAACAACAAAAATTCAGCTGAGTAAATTTAAAGAACAAATTGGTTTATTCAGCGATTCACGAATCAGGCAGCATCCCATCTGGCAAAGAGAAAGAAGCTGTGTCGAGCTGTAGAAAAGGAAAGGCTTTTGAAGGCAGAAAGAGGGCAGCACTAAAAAAGGAAATTTTAGCAAAGCAAGTTGGGGCAAGGTCTCCCTCCTGAGGGAACAGAGGGAGTCTATTGGGCAGATTACCTCACTAATGTTGACCCATGTTGACTGGCAAAAGGTCACATTCCTGAGTGGTTGAAACTGCAGTTAGGTTAAGTATTGAGTCTTAGCACAAGTGACTCCACTTTGGATCTGCTGTCTCTCTTTTAACAATTTCTCCCTTTTGATCAGACTCTCAGCCTGAGACATGTGATAAAAATTTAAAGCATTGGTGTTACTCTCAGCTACTGCTCTGCTGTTCTAGCAGCTTATGTCAATCTTCTGTGTGGTAGGAATAGGTCATGATGTTTTTGCTTAATCCCTATGATAATCACAGGTCATGGCTTCAGGTTCATAATTTTTATTTATTTATTTATTTATTTATTTAAAAATTCCTTTTCTTGTTTTTTTTTTAATATTTTTTATTTATTTCTAGGAGAGAGAGAGAGACAGTGTGAGCAGGGGAGGGTCAGAGAGAGAGGGAGTCACAGACTGAAACAGGCTCCAGGCTCTGAGCTGGCAGTCAGCACAGAGCCCGATGCTGGGCTTGAACCCACGAACCGCGAGATCATGACCTGAGCGAAAGTCGGACGCTCAACCGACTGAGCCACCCAGGTGCCCCAATTTTTATTTATTTTTTAAAGTTTATTTTGAGAGAGAGAGAGAGAGAGAGAACAAATGGGGAAAGGACAGAGAGAGAGAGAGAGAGAGAGAGAATCTCAAGCAGGCTCTGTGCTGTCAGTGCAGAGCCCAGTGCAGGACTTGAACTAATGAACCTTGAACTCACAAACGGTGAGATCATGACCTGAGCCAAGATCATGACCTGAGCCGAGATCAAGAGTTGGACGCTTAACAGATGGAGTCACCCAGTTTCCCCATTTTGGTTCATAACCTTTAAATTGGTCACTCTCTTTGTTCCTTTTCTGCTGTTCCAGTCTTAGGGAGATCATGTGCTTGTAGTTATCAGGTGCAAACATATATCTAAAGCTTTTAAGAGAATAAGACACACAGAGAGATTACTATGATTACTATAAGCAGGATAACT
This sequence comes from Proteles cristata cristata, assembly GCA_017311185.1. Classification (NCBI taxonomy): domain Eukaryota; kingdom Metazoa; phylum Chordata; class Mammalia; order Carnivora; family Hyaenidae; genus Proteles; species Proteles cristata. The sequence goes on from JAESUZ010004769.1 coordinate 782,862, forward strand.
CACAGTATTTAGAGTGTACTTCAGAGCCATGGTCCCCAAGACCCAAACCAATTAAAATCAAATAAATCAAAGAAATACTTCATTGAAAACAAAAGCAAAAATGAACTATTGGGACCTCACCAAAATAAAAAGCTTCTGCACAGCGAAGGAAATAATCTGCAAAGCTAAAAGACAACCAATGGAATGGAGAAGATATTTGCAAATGACATCAGATAAAGGGTTAGTCTCCAAAATCTATAAAGACCATATCAAACTCAACACCCAAAAAACAAATAATCCAGTGAAGAAATGGGCAAAAAACATGAATAGACATTTCTCCAAAGAAGACATCCAGATGGCACACTGACGCATGAAAAAATGCTCAACATCATTCATCATCAGGGAACTACAAATCAAAACCACAATGAGATACTACTTCACACCTGTCAGAATGGCTAACATTAACAACTCAGGCAACAACAGATGTTGGTGAGGATGTAAAGAAGATCTGTTTTTGCACTGCTAGGAATGCAAACTGGTGTAGCCACTCAGGAAAACAGTATGGAGGTTCCTCAAAAAATTATAAGTAGAACTACCCATGGGAAGCATAGGTGGCTCAGTCTGTTAAGAGTCCAACTTTGGCTCAGGTCATGATCTCACAGTCTGTGGGTTCGAGCCCCGCATCAGGCTCTGTGCTGACAGCTCAGAGCCTGGAGCCTGCTTCAGATTCTGTGTCTCCTTCTCCCTCTGCCCCTCCTCCACTCACACTCTGTTTCTCTCTCAGAAATAAATAAACATTTAAAATTTTTTTAAAAAATAGAGCTACCCTATGACCCAGCAATTGCACTACTAGGCATTTATCCAAGGGATACAGGTATGCTGTTTCAAAGGGGCACATGCACCCTTATGTTTATAACAACACTATTCATAATAGCCAAAGTATGAAAGAGCCCAAATGTCCATTGATGGATGAATGGATAAACAAGATGTGGTGTGTGTGTATGTGTGTATGTCTGTGTGTGTGTGTGTATGAGATAGAGTATTACTCATCAATCAAAAAGAAAGAAATCTTGTCATTTGCAACTAGAATTTGGAACTAGAGGGTATTATGCTAGAGGGTATATAATAGTCAGAGAAAGACAAATATCATATGACTTCACTCATATGAGAAATTTAATATACAAAACAGATGAACATAAGAGAAGGAAAGCAAAAATAATATCAAACAAGGAGGGGAACAAAACATAACAGACTTTTAAATATAGAGAACAGAGGGTTGCTGGAGGAGTTGTGGGAGGGGTGATGGGTTAAATGGGTAAAGGGCATTAAGGAATCCTACTCTTTTTTTTTTTTTAATGTTTTATTTATTTCTAGGAGAGAGAGAGAGAGAGAGAGAGACAGGGTGAGCAGGGGAGGGTCAGAGAGAGAGGGAGTCACAGACTGAAACAGGCTCCAGGGTCTGAGCTGGCAGTCAGCACAGAGCCCGCGACGCGGGGCCCAAACCCACGAACCCCGAGATCATGACCTAAGCGAAAGTCGGACGCTTAACCGACTAAGCCACCCAGGCGCCCCAAGGAATCCTACTCTTAAAATCATTGTTGCACTATATGCTAACGAACTTGGATGTATATTTAAAAATTAATTAATGTGGGGCGCCACATTAATATTAATATTAATTATTAATATTAATATTAATATTCTTAAGAGCTAAGGAGAGATTTCTGATCAGATTCTTGTTTACATTCATTCCTAACCAGGAAAGTATGGCCCTGACAAAGGAAGAAACTCGTAAGTTGTGGATGTCTCCTGGTAATTCCTTTCTAAGTTTAAGAGAGTCAACCAATAAGGTAACTTAGTCTGTTTGTGGAAAATTAAGGGCACAGCTAGATAACTTAAGAGGCATTGCCTGGTTATATGCTAACCATCTAGGCATTCATAGACCCAAGGAGAATGATAATTACCACAAAGACAGCCCTGTTGGTGCAGAAACGATTCATGCTAAGGTGGCAATGTTAATAGACAGATAGGAGTTTTTATCACAAGTTAAAACTCATGAAGCCTGAGAAGCAAAGGCTATCCTTTACCCTTAGTAATGACCTGGTAGATATAGATAATGGCATTATCTTTCTAAAGAAAAGAAAGGGAAGAAGAAAGGCTTTCATGTTCAATTAAAGTATGAAGTCTTCACCCAGCATCTTGGAAGAGAACAGTCTACCTTGATGTCAGCTCTGTCTTTTTTTCCTCTTCCTCGTCAATTTGATGTGGAGGTCTCCAGCATTTGTACCAAAACCCAGTGTCAAGGAGATCCTTCTTTAGCAGTGAGATGCATATCCAAGGATCGAGTTCTGCAAGTTTGGCTGTTGTCTGGGTAGTGAGAAGGACCCAGCAGAGTCCCTTTCAAGGAAATTGAAGGGGAGTCTTTGTTCTTCGGGATTCCAAATCAGGAGGGTGGAGGAAAATTGGAAACATTAGTTTGGAGATTTGCAGCCAGATTTTTTAAGGAAACCAGATGAATTCAGGATCTAGTCCAGTTTACAGGTATATAGCAAAACCTCAAAGGCAATTAATAGGACCAGAATGTAATATAGACAAAGCATCAAACATAATTTCTTCTCTCTACAATTAACTTCATTTTTTTATCAAAGATAATTATAGTAAAACTAGTTTATATTAAACCTGACCTAATTACTTTTTTATTAAAAAAATTTTAATGTTTATTTGTACTTTTGAGAGAGAGGGAGAGACAGACAGACAGAAAGACAGAACACAAGTAGGGGAGGGGCAGAGAAAGAGGGAGACACAGAATCCAAAGCAGATACCAGTCTCTGAGCTGTCAGCACGGGGCCTGACGTGGGGCTCAAACTCATGAACTGTGAGATTATGACATGAACCAAAGTTGGATGCTTAACCGACTGAGTCACCCAGGCACCCCTTGACCTGATTATGTTAGTGTAGCAAGGATAGCAACTGACCATATAAGCTCTTTTTAAGATTGCTTTGGTAGAATCTTGTAATCAAGGTACCCAGGCTGATTTTTCCAAGGGATAAAACGTACATTGGTTCTGTAAAATTAACCCTAGTTCCTTAAAACTGTCTGGTCATATCTGAGTCTACATACATCTCTCTCAAATATAACATTCTAGTCAAAGCCTTGGTGGTATAACCAATATTTCACCAATATAGCACAGTAATTGTATACTGTTCCGAATTCTCACTGAACTTTTATATAAATAACTATGTTACCATGAAAAGAAGACTCAAGAGTTACCAAATTCTGGAAGGATAAGATAGGGAGAAAGAGTAAATGTTTTATCTCTGTTCACAAAGATATGTCTTATCAAATTATTGATAGCTTAAGAGAAAAAATAGAAAGGTTTTCTAAAATCTGGAAAAATAAGCAATGTTTCAAACAAGAAGTCATAAAAATTACAATTATTCTTCCTAGTTTATTCAGTCGCATGTAATTAATATTTGTTCTTCTTGAATCCAATTTTTCCGTTCATTGTAAAAATTCTTACCCAATTCAGTTTTATGATCTTAAAGTTATAAGAAAACTGTACTTGTTATCAGAAACTTGTACTAATAACTTAAAGTTATCAGAAACCTCCATGAATTTCCTTGAAGATGAAGCAGTTATGCAGGAACACATCTGCAAAAATATCAGAGTAAAACAATAACTATAACTTACAAAAGACTTTTAAAAATCTGCTTTTTGTTTTGTTTCAGTGTTTTCTGAGAACGAGAGGAGCAGGGAGGGGCAGAGAGAAAAGGCAAGCGAGAATCCCAAGCAGGCTTCATGCCCATCGCAGAGCCCCACAAAGGGTTTAGTCTCAACCGTGAGATCATGACGTGAACCAAAATCAAGAGTCGGATGCTCAACTGATTGAGCCACCCAGGCACCCCTAAAATGTCCACTATTAAAGATCTTCAGGTGAAACTGAAGGATCTAATGACATTGAAAGGGAAATTTGATTATTTTTGTGACACACAACATTTTAGGATAATAACTGGAATTATATATGATAACATTGTAATAGAAATCCAGATATCCAGAATTTTACACAATTTCTGGAACAGGTATAACATATACCTTTATAAATACAACATGAAAAAGGCTTAGTAGTATTACCTTTTATTTGACAATGTTTTCCATGTAACTTAACATACCAAATACATCTCATTAGGTTAACATCTCTCTGTTTTTAAGGAGAAAGAATAAATCTCTTGTCTAGGGACCCTCCAAAACATCCCAAAGATATTTTGTGGTCAAAAAGTCTTCATTTAGAATTTGAGTTTTGGGAAGTTGTCAAATATATCAAAGGGGGTTTAAAACAGTCAAATAAGATCATATTGTGAAGCAATACTTAGTTATCCATTTAACCACAGTGACAATTAAAGATTTCACAGTCAAATACAGGAAGTTAAATAGTTGTTTTAAAAAATCCTTAGTAAGGAGAACCCTGTTGTGCTGCTGGTGGGAATGCAGACTGGAAAACAGTATGGAAGTTCCTCAGAAAGTTAAAAATAGAACTACCCTAAGATCCAGCAATTGCACCACTAGGTATTTGCCCAAAGAATACAAAAATGCTGATTCAATGGGATATATTTTTGATATATCAATATATATATATTTGATGTTTATTGCAGCATTATTTACAATAGCCAAATTATGGAAACAGCCCAAATGTCCATCAACTGATAAATGGATAAAGAAGACGTGGTATATAAATACACACACACACACACACAAACACAATAGACTATTATTCAGCCATAAAAAAGAATGAAATCTTTTTGCAATGACATGAATGGAGCTAGAGAGTATTATGCTAAGCAAAGTAAGTCAGAGAAAGACAAATAGTATATGATTTCACTCATACATGGAATTTAAGAAACAAAACAAATGAGCAAAGGGAAAAACAAGAGAGAGAGGCAAATCAAGAAACAGACTCTTGAACGCTCAGTTGGTTAAGCATCTGACTATATGCTCAGGTCATGATCTCGAGGTTCATGAGTTCAAGCCCCATGCCAGGCTCTGAGTGGAGAGCCTGCTTGAGATTATCTCTCTCCCCCTCTCTTTCTGTCCCTCCTTTCCTTGCACTCTCTCTTTCTCTCTAAACAAATAAATAAAACATAAAAAAGAAAGAAAGAAACAGACTCTTAATGACAGATAACAAACTGATGGTTAGCAGAGGGGAGGTGGGTAGGGGGATGGCTTAAATAGATGATGGGGATTAAAAAGAGCACTTGCAATGCACACCTGGGTGGTGTATAGCAGTGTTGAATCACTATATTGTACACCTGAAACTAATATTATACCATATTTAAATTAAAACTTTGAGGAAAAAATGATAAAATTTTAAAAAATCCTTAGCCCCTTTAATAGAGAAGTCTCAGCTTTTTAAAGTAAATAAGGACTTGATAAAACCAACACAAGAAATTATTTTGACAAAACACAGGATTCTTGTTTTGTAGGCAGACTTCTTTAAAGGGTAAAGAAAAATCTTTTACAACCTCTTATCAAGAATAGACCAATGGTCCAAGAAAACTTTGTCCTTTCAACAGAGAGAAAACCGAATTCTTATTTTGCACCAGCTTACTTTTCATATTAAAACTCATTTATTTAATTAAATTTATTCTAATCTTAGGGTCTGCCTGGCTGGCTCAGTCCGTAGGGCATGTGCCCTGAATGGGGTTGTGAGTTCAAGCCCCGCATTGGGTGTAAAGCTTATTTAATCTTTTTAAAAAATGTTAAATATATTCCAATCTTAGCCAGTCCTGACTACATGTAAAACTCCTTTCTAAAGATTCCTTTCCATAAACCTTCTACAACTTTTTAAATTTTGCCCTATGTTTTTTTTTTTTTTTCCTATTTCTCATTTTGAAATAACCAATCTCATTTTAGGACAAAATTATTTTTTTTCTTGACAAAAATGTATCTCCATTCTTCATATCTTATTTAATCAAAACACACGTTCTATTTTGCTTATATGCAAAGTTGATTCCCCTATTATTTCTAGTGGCTTTAACCATTTATAGTAGGTAGAATATGTAACCCTGGGAAACCTTAATTTCTAGTGAAAACTAAGAAGTAAGCAATTGTGAACTGTTACATTAGTATTCTTTATATTGGCAAGTTTATGAATACATTTCATCATTTTTTTGAAACATACATTTATTCACAATACAATCTTTCAACATGCACATGTTTACTAACAGGCCCAAATATCCCTCGTTCTTTTAATAAGAAGTCAAAAGTAGATAAACCTATGGTCAGTAATTAATATTTCATTATGTTATTCTATTTGGAAATTATCTGAATATTCAATGAATTTAACTTAACTCATCATTTAATCATTTAACTCAGCAAAACTTTAAGTTTTCAGGTTACCAAAACTATTTGAGGAAACAATTTTTTAAATTTACCTGAATTTTTTTCATCCTATTTACATCTATTTAATTTACTTGTTCTTAATATGTTTAGATTACCCACAAAAACTTCATGAGACATTAGACAAAGTCAGTCACTGTCTCAAGATTTTTTTTTTCTGACAAATTTAAAGACATAACATTAATTTGACCTTTTATAAGCCAAGGTAGAATAAAAGTTGCATGTCTGCATTATTTTTAATGTTGCTAACTCTGAAGATACGACTATTTTTATTTAACCAACAAGCTTTAATTATTTTGAGTTCATTTATTTATTTGAGAGAGACAGAGACAGCCCAAGTAGGGGAGGGGCAGAGAGAGAGAAGAGAGAGAGAATCCTAAGCAGGTTCCCAGTGCCAGGGCAGAGCCTGACATGGAGCTCTAGTCCACAAAGCCATGAGTTCATAACCTTAGCTGAAACCAAGTTTCGGATGCTTAACTAACTAAGCCACTGAGGTGCCCCTAAACAAACTTTAAATTAGCTTTAATGCCATATATTGTCCCTGAAATTCATTTGGTTAGTTTCTATTACATTTTGAGAATTTAATTTACATAAGCACTTAATATTCTGTAAGCCAATTAAATAGGGCTCTCTCATAAATTATTTTTTGCAATACCTTCTGAAGGTAGAAAATACTATCACACATCTACAACCCATATATGTAGACACACATGAACATGCAGACACAGAGACCTTATAGTTTTTGTAACTAAAGCTTCTTATTACTAATATTTGTGGAGAAGACTCTTAAGATTTGTATTTGTCCTTCACAAGTAATCTTAGGGAGGCTGTGGAGCAGTTTGTATTTTTTTTAGTTCTCGGTTTTTTTAAATGTTTATTTAATTTTGAAGAAGAGACCAACAGAGTGTGAGCAGGGCAGGGGCAGAGAGAGAGGGAGACACAGAATCCAAAGCAGGCTCCAGGGTCTGGTACAGGGTTCAAACCCACAAGCTGTGAGATCATGACCTGAGCCGAAGTCGGATGCCCACCCAACTGAGCCACCCAGGCACCCCTGTATTTTTTTAATAAATAAAAAATAGTCCCTACATCTCTCCTTTTTCTCTTTTAGTCTTAGGAATTGGGGATGGTCTAGATAAGGGTTCTCGCAGGGATCAAATAGAAAGAATGCAAGTTCCTCCAAGAAGAACTTTGGTTTCCCAAGGCCAATAAGCCTTTTGAGATTTAAAAAAAATAAATAAAAAGGGAGGGGGGGAGATTTGGGGAATGGTATAAAGGAATAGGTGAACTCTGAATTGCCTCTAAAGCCACATTTCTAGTTTTGCAGAGATTTGTGGGATAAGAATGTTGCTCTTGATCCTTCAAAGAATTCAGCCACACCTTAAATGATGTCATAGGTTGAGCCCGCCTAATTATGCTATCTGTTTTAGTAAATATTGTTATACAAAGGCTTCAGGTTTTCCTTTCTCTCTGGGCACATAGTTTCATTTTAGCTTAGGGGAGGAGGCCTCACAAAATTCCTATTAGTCTCTGAATGCCGGCTTCCTATTCGGCTGACTGTTGACTACAGAGCTACTTAAAAATTTCTTTTAAATACCTGTCAGTTCTCAGCCAGGACAAACAGCAAACATTTCTGGCAATATTGAATACTTCCTGCCTCGAATGTTAAGAGGGCTCCCCAAAAGGGTCCAAAAGATCATTTATATTTATCTCCCCCTGGGTATTATTGGCAGCGATCTGGGAGAACTGACTCTGGGAAGAATCCTCACCTTTAGCTGACTTCTGACAGTTTTTCCAGAATCCCATCGATAGGTTCTGAGTGGGATTCGAAGCAGAATATAGCTTCAATAGTTACCTGAATTTGGAAAAATTTTTGTATTAATTTTAATGTTTGTTTCCCCTTGGCTGTTTGGAAATTCCTCAGGGTCTTTTGATCTCTGGATGGGGTCCCTGTGAGGGCCCTCTCTTGAAAGTAGATATGGGGGTGTCTGTGAGGCCTTGGTGGACTTTTATTTATGGTGTAAAGTTGATTCAAATAGGGGATTGCTAGAATGAGGACTCAAAAAGAGGAGAAGTAGGAGTTGGGTCCATCTTACAGTTTTATGTTTTAGGTACCTTTTGTGTCTTAACTAGTGAATCTTTGCAGTGAATCTTTAATAAAGCCATTTTTTTAATTTTGAAGGTGTTTGGGGGCTTCTGCATGTCAATTAAAGTAGGCATGTCATCATGTTTGCTTAATTTGGGAACTCCTTTCAAGTGCACTTCTCCAATGACCTTATCTTATTGAAATGCGTTCCATCATGGCTACTGTAGTTCCTGAGGGCTGGCACCAGTTTGGGAAGACACTTAGGTGGGAATGGTATTTAACCCACCTTTCTGTACAGCCATCTCTGATCTCAAGTGGGGTGCAGCCCACATTTCTGTTCAGGTATATTTTGGGGCCCCCAACCTGATGATTACCAAGCTAAGTTCTCAGGACACAAAACAACAATCTCATCTAATTTTAGGTTGTTTTTAGTAAGAGTTTGCCACTTGTATAAATGTCTACAGCTTCTAGGACTACAGTGTTTGGACATAAAATGAGCAGGTGTGCTAAAAGGTGACATGGTTAACTAGTTGAATTTTAAGAATCCCATTTTTATTATTATTCTTTTTGGGGTTTTTTTAAGTTAAGGGTTTTGGTCTCTTGGAGACAAACAGATACCTACAAGGGATGTGCCCTTAACATACCAACAGTAAACAAGAGATATTACTGCAGACTGGCCAAGAGAAGGATATATGCACCACCAGCAATTCCCAGCATGAACTAAACCCAGTAAGTGAAGACTTAAGAACCAAGGAAAGAAACTCCTAATAACCAAGGAATTGCAAACTGAACCAAGAGTTAGGGACCTAGGTTTCAGCTTGAACATCTATCAGTTCAAGCTGGCTCACTAAACCCAACTGGAAAGCCAATTAGATTGGGAGCTCAGTGAAAAGACAGTGGAGCTCAGAACCAAAAGGAATGGTGAGAAACGATGAGAAAGACAATGAACTGAAAAAACGGTTCACCAGTGCTACACCTGGGTTCCTCATTGTTCCCAAATGTCATCAAAAGTTCACTTCATATCCCATACAAACAATTATGAGAGAAAATTATGAAAAACAATATGTCAACAAATTGGACAACCTAGAAGAAATGAATACATTCCTAGAAATATACAAGCTACCAAAACTGAAACAGAAAGAAATAGAAAATTTGAGCAGACCAATAACCAGCAAGAAATTGAATAAGTTATCAAAAATTCCCAACAAACAGAAGTCCAGGGCCAGAAGTCTTCATAGGCAAATTTTCCCAAGAAACACCTATTCTTCTCCAACTGTTCCAAAAAAATAGAAGAGGAAGGAAAACTTCCAAACTCATCCTATGAGGCCAGCATTACTCCAATACCAAAACTAGATAGAGACTCCATGAAAAAAGGAACTAGACGCCAATATCCCTGATGAACATGAATGCAAAAATTTTCAATAAAACACTAGCAAATAAAATCCAATAATACATTAAAGAAATCATTTACCATGATCAAGTGAGATTTTTTCCAGGGTTGCAAGTGTGGTTCAATATTTACAAATCAATCAACATGATACATCACATTAATAAAAGAAAGGATAACGGCGGAGGCAAGATGGCGGAGAAGTAAGGAGCTCCGTACTTGCACTCGCGCCCATACATCACACAGAAAAGATCTGAAGCCATTGGAAACCATACAAAACCTGAGAGACTGGGAGAAAAAGGACGCAGAACCCACTGAGAGAGCCTTCTAACGCTCAGGCTACGCGGACGCGGCAGGCAAGCCCCCGCGCATGCGCACCAGAGCCGTCCAGAGAAGAAAGCAGCGATCCTGACTCCGCCCCCAGAGCTCAGCAGGGAGCCTGGAATAGCCCGAGGGGGTTGTCTGGGAAGCTGTGTCTAAGGCAACTTCAGCGGGGCGCGGGCTGGGATTTGGAGATTGGAACTGGCCTGGGTTGAAGAGTGCAACCAACTTCGGCTGCGTCCCCGGAACGGGGAGTTGACACGCAAAAAAAAAAAAAAAAAGCGAGCTGCAGCGCGGGGTTCAAGAAGGGACTGGAGCACCGTCACTCTCCTCCCCACAATCGCCAAGGCAGAACCCCCGCCTGAGGCATCGGATCACGCCACGCCCATCCCTGCCTGAGAGGGCTACCTCAAGAAACAAGCTAGAGTACACAAGGTGAAGAGTCCCAAATATCACTATGAATAGGAAAATAAAATAACTAAGGTCCCAACAAGAGTGACCGAGGGATACCATTCAAAAAACAATCTCTGAAAGGATAGGCCCTGGAAAGTCAAAGAGTCTTCTTGGATATAGCAGTGCTCATAGAAACAGAGAGCATAACAGGTCTTTAAAACCAACAAGAGCCGGAAAGCTAACTAAAATGACGAAACGAAAGAGCTCTCCTCCAAAGAAACTCCAAGAAGAAATGACAGCTAATGAACTGCTCAAAACAGATATCAGCAGCATAAGCGAACAAGATTTTAGAATAATAATGGTGAAATTAATAGCAGGGCTTGAAAAAAACATAGGCGACATCAAAGAAACTATGGCTACAGACAGAATGGAAAATAAAAATAGGCATGAAGAATTAAAAAATGCGATAAATGAGATCCATAATAAATTAGAGGCCTCCAATGCACGGCTTGAAGAGGCAGAAAGGAGAATAAGTGATTTAGAAGACACCATTCTAGAAAAACAAGAAGCTGACAAAAAAAGAGACAAACTGATCCAGGAACAGGAAAGAAGAATTCGAGAGCTCAGCGACACAGTCAAACGCAACAATATCCGTATCATAGGAATCCCAGAAGAGGAAGAGAGAGGGAAAGGTGCTGAAGGAGTCCTGGAACAAATTATAGCAGAGAACTTCCCCGACCTGGGGAAGGAAGTAAATGTGGAAATACAAGAGGCTCAGAGGACTCCCCTCAGACGTAACTTGAATCGATCTTCTGCACGACATATCATCGTAAAAATGGCAAAATACAAGGACAAAGAGAATTTTGAAAGCAGCTAGGGAGAAAAGGGCCCTCACATACAAAGGGAAACCCATCAGAGTGGTGACAGACCTATCTACTGAAACGTGGCAGGCCAGAAAGGAATGGCAAGAGATCTTCAATGTGATGAACAGTAAAAATATGCAGCCAAGAATCCTCTATCCAGCAAGCCTGTCATTCAAAATAGAAGGAGAGATAAAAACCTTTCCAAACAAACAGAAATTGAAAGAATTTGTCACCACGAAGCCATCCCTACAAGAAATCCTGAGGGGGATGCTCTGAAGGAAAGGTTGCAAGGAACAAAGATTCCAGAGACACCACCACAAACATGAACCCTACAAAAGATACAAAGTCTCTAAACCCACATATTTCAATAATAACGCTGAATGTAAATGGGCTGAATGCTCCAATCAAAAGACATAGGGTAGCAGAATGGATTAAAAAACAAAATCCATCTATATGCTGTCTAAAGAAACTCATTTTAGACTGGAAGATACCTTCAGATTAAAAGTAAGGGGATGGAGAAATATATATCATGCTACAGGAAATCAAAAGAAAGCCGGAGTAGCGATACTTATATCAGACAAACTGGACTTTAAATTAAAGACAATCACAAGAGATGAAGAAGGGCACTACATAATAATTACAGGGTCCATCCATCAGGAAGAACTAACAATCATAAATGTCTACGCACCGAATATGGGAGCACCTAAATATCTAAAACAATTAATCACAAACAGAAACAAGCTTATAGATAAGAATGTGCTAATAGCAGGGGACTTTAATACTCCGCTTACAGCAATGGATAGGTCAACCAGACAGAAAACCACTAAAGAAATAATGGACTTGAAAGATACATTGGACCAGATGGACCTGACGGATATATTTAGAACTTTACATCCTGAGGCCAGGGAATTTACTTTCTTCTCAAGTGCGCATGGCACATTCTCCAAGATAGATCACATACTGGGACATAAAGCAGCCCTCAATAAATATAAAAGAATAGAGATCATACCATGCACACTGTCAGATCACAATGCTTTGAAACTTGAAATCAATTACAGGAAGAAGTCTGGAAAACTTCCAAAAGCATGGAGGTTAAAGAACACCCTTCTAAAGAATGAATGGGCCAATCAGGCAATTAGAGATGAAATTAAAAAATATATGGAAACAAATGAAAATGAAAACACAACAATTCAAAATCTATGGGATGCGGCCAAGGCAGTCCTAAGAGGAAAGTACATTGCTCTCCAGGCCTATTTCAAGAGATTAGAAAAAGCGCAAGTCCAAAATCTAACAGCTCACCTAAAGGAACTAGAGGCAGAGCAACAAGAACGCCCTAAACCCAGTAGAAGAAGAGAAATAGTAAAAATTAGAGCAGAAATAAACAACATAGAGACCAAAGAAACAATTGAATAGATCCATGAAACCAAGAGTTGGTTTTTTGAAAAAGTAAACAAAATTGACAAACCTCTAGCCAGACTTATCCAAAAGAAAAGAGAGAGCACCCAAATAGACAAAATTATGAATGAAAATGGACTTATTACAACCAACCCCTCAGAAATACAAGCAATTATCAGGGAATACTATGAAAAATTATATGCCAACAAATTGGACAACTTAGAAGAAATGGACAAATTCCTAAACACACACTCACTACCAAAATTCACACGGGAAGAAATAGAAAACCTGAACAGACCTATAACGAGTGAAGAAATTGAATCAGTGATCAAAAATCTCCCAACAAATAAGAGCCCTGGACCTGATGGCTTCCCTGGGGAATTCTACCAGACATTTAAAACAGAATTAATCCCAATTCTTCTCAAGCTATTCCAAAAAATAGAAAGCGAAGGAAAACTCCCGGACTCATTTTATGAAGCCAGCATCACTGATTCCCAAGCCAGACAGAGATCCAGCAAAAAAAGAGAACTACAGGCCAATATCCTTGATGAATACGGATGCAAAAATCCTCAACAAGATCCTTGCAAATCTAATCCAGCAGCACATCAAAAGAATCATCCACCAAGATCAAGTGGGATTCATTCCTAGGTTACAGGGCTGGTTCAACATTCGCAAATCAATCAATGTGATACATCATATCAATAAAAGAAAAGATAAAAACCATATGATCCCGTCAATAGATGCAGAAAAAGCATTTGACAAAATACAGCATCCCTTCTTAATAAAGACTCTCGAGAAAGTTGGGATAGAAAGAACCTACTTAAACATCATCAAAGCCATCTATGAGAAGCCTTCAGCTAACATCATCCTCAACGGGAAAAAACTCAGAGCTTTCCCCCTGAGATCAGGAACACGGCAGGGATGCCCACTCTCACCACTGCTGTTTAACATAGTGCTGGAAGTCCTAGCATCAGCCATCAGACACCAAAAGGAAATCAAAGGCATCAGAATTGGCAAAGAGGAAGTCAAACTTTCACTCTTCGCAGATGACATGATACTCTACATAGAAACCCGACAGACTCCACCAGAAGCCTACTAGAACTGATCCAAGAATTCAGCCAAGTTGCAGGGTACAAAATCAACGTACAGAAATCGGTTGCATTTTTATACACCAACAATGAAGCAACAGAAAGAGAAATCAAGAAACTGGTCCCATTCACAATTGCACAAAAACCCATAAAGTACCTAGGAATAAACCTAACCAAGAATACAAGAGATCTGTATGATGAAAACTATAGAAAACTTATGAAGGAAATTGAAGAAGACACAAAGAAGTGGAAAAACATTCCATGCTCATGGATAGGAAGAATAAATATAGTTAAGATGTCATTGCTACCTAAGGCACTCTACACATTCAATGCAATTCCAATCAAAATTGCACCAGCATACTTCTCAAAACTAGAACAAACTATCCAAAAAATTTGTATGGAACCACAAAAGACCCCGAATAGCCAAAGTAATCCTGAAAAATAAAACCAAAATGGGAGGGATCACCATCCCAGACTTTAGCCTCTACTACAAAGCTGTCATCATCAAGACAGTATGGTATTGGCACAAAACAGACACATAGACCAATGGAACAGAATTGAGAACTCAGAAGTGGACCCAAAAGTATACAGCCAACTCATCTTTGACAAAGCAGGAAAGAATATCCGATGGAAAAAGACAGCCTTTTTAACAGATGGTGTTGGGAGAACTGGACAGCAACATGCAGAAGAATGAAACTAGATCATTTTCTCACACCATGCACAAAAATAAACTCAAAATGGATAAAGGACCTGAACGTGAGACAGGAAACTATCAACGCCCTAGAGGAGAAAGCAGGAAACAACCTCTTTGACCTCCACCGCAGCAACTTCTTACTTGACACATCCCCAAAAGCAAGGGAATCAAGAGCAAAAATAAATTGTTGGGACCTCATCAAGATTAAAAGTTTCTGCACAGCCAAGGAAACAACCCAGAAAATTAATAGGCAACCAACGGAATGGGAAAAGATAGTTGCAAATGACATATCAGATAAAAGGTTGATATCCAGAATCTACAAGGAACTCACCAAACTACACGCCCGAAAAAACAAACAACCCAGTGAAGAAATGGGCAGAAGATATGAACAGACACCTCCAAAGAGGACATCCAGATGGCCAACAGACACATGAAACGATGCTCAGCATCGCTTCTCATCAGGGAAATACAAATCAAAACCACACTGAGATACCACCTCACGCCAGTCAGAGTGGCTAAAATGAGCCAATCAGAGAACTCTAGATGCTGGCGAGGATGTGGAGAAACGGGCACCCTCCCACACTGTTGGTGGGAATGTAAACTGGTACAGCCCCTCTGGAAAACAGTGTGGAGGTTCCTCAGGAAACTAACAATAGAACTCCCCTATGACCCAGCAATAGCACTGTTAGGAATTTACCCATGGGATACAGAAATGCTGATGCATAGGAGCACATGTACCCCAATGTTCATAACAGCACTCTCAACAATAGCTAAAACCTGGAAAGAGCCTAAGTGTCCATCAACAGATGAATGGATCAAGAAGATGAGGTTTATCTATACCATGGAATACTACATGGCAATGAGAAACAATGAAATCTGGCCATGTGTAGCAACATGGATGGACCTTGAGGGTGTGATGCTGAGCGAAATAAGTCAGGCAGAGAAGGACAAATATCATATGTGTGCACGTATAGGAGGATTAGGAGGAACTTAACAGAAGACCAAGGGGGAGAAGAAGGGCGGAAATGGTGGGGGAAAGGGAGAGAGGCAAACCATGAGAGACTCTTGAATGCTGACAAAAACTGAGGACTGGTGGATGTGGGGAGGAGGAGGGGTGGGCATGGAGGAGGGCACTTGTGGGGATGAGCACTGGGTGTTATGTGGAAACTAATTTGACAATAAACTATTTGTAAAAAATAAAAAAAATTAAAAATAAATAAATAAAATAAAATAAAATAAAATAAAATAAAAGAAAGGATAAGAACCATATGATCATTTCAATAGATGTAGGAAAAGCATTTGATGAAGTACAACATTCATTCATGATTAAGAAAACTCTCAACAAAGTAGGTTTAGAGGGAACATACTTCAACCTAATTAAGGCCATCTATGAAAACCCCATAGCTAATATCATCCTAAATGGGTAAAAACTGAGAGTTTCTCCCCAGATGTCAGAAACAAGATAGAGATGTCCATTCCCACCACTTCTAGTACTAGAGGTACTAGCCACAGCCATCAGTCAACTAAGAGAAATAAAGGTCATCTAAATTGGCAAGGAAGAAGTCAAAATTTCATTATTTGTAAATGACATGATATTAAATACGGAAAACCCAAAAGACTCCACCAAGGAATCAATCCCATTTACAATTGCACCAAACACAGTAAGGCATCTAGGAATAAACCTAACCAAAAAGGTAAAAGACCCGTACTCTGAAAACTATAACACTGATGAAAGAAATTGAAGAGGGCACAAAGAAATGGAAAGACATTCCATGTTTGTGGATTGGAAGAATAAACAATATTAAAATCTACCTAAAACAATCTACATACTTAATGCAATACCTATCAAAATACCAATAGCATTTTTCACAGAGCCAGAACAAATAATCCTCAAATTTATATGGAACCACAAAAGACCCTGAATAGCCAAAGCAACCTTGAAAAAGAAAAACAAAACTGGAGGCATCACAATTCCAGACTTCAATTTCCATTACAGGGATGCCTGGCTGGGCATGCAACAGTTGATCTCAGGATTCTGAGTTCGAGTCCCACATTGGGTATAGAGACTACCTAGGAATAAAATATTTTTTAAGTTATATTACAAAGCCATAGTGATCAAAACAGTATGGTACTGGCACAAAAATAGTTGCATGGATAAATAGAACAGAATAGAAAGACCAGAAATGAACCTATAATTAATTAATCTTCGACAAAGCAGGAAAGAATATCCAATGGGAGAAAGATAGTCTCTTCAACAAATAGTGTTGAAGTGAATAGTGTTGGGACAACAACATGCAAAAGAATGAAATTGGACCACTTTCTTACACCATACACAAAAATAAATTGAAAATGGATATAAGACCTAAATGTGAGACCTGAAACCATAAAAATCTTAGAGGAGAAAACAGACAGTAACTTCTTTGATTGACATCAGTCATAGCAACTTCTTTCTAGATATGTCTCCTGAGGCAAGAGAAACAAAAGCAAAAATAAACTATTGGGACTTCATCAAAATAAAAGGCCTCTGCACAGTGAAGGACACAATCAACAAAGCTAAAACACAACCTACAGAACAGGAGAAGATATTTGCAAATGACATACCTGACAAAGGCGTGATAAAGGGTTAGTATCCAAAATATTATAAAACTCAACACCCCAAAGAATGAATAATCCAATTTAAAAATCCAATTCAGAAAACATGAATACACATTTTTGCAAAAACAACATACAGATAGCCAATAGAACAGACACAGGAAAAGATGCTCAACATCACTGATCATCAGGGAAATACAAACCAAAACTGCAATAAGATATCACCTCACACTTGTCAGAATATCTAAATCAAAAGCACAAGAAAAAATGGGTGCTGGTGAGGACATGGGAAAGAGGAACCCTCTTGCATGTTGGTGGGAATGCAAATTGGTGCAGCCACTCTGGGAAACAGGATAGAGTTTCTTCAAAAAGTTAAAAATAGAACTACCCTAAGATCCAGCAATTGCACCACTAGGTATGTACACAAAGAATACAAAAATACTAATTCAAAGGGATACATGCACCTCAATGTTTATAGCAGCATTAACAACAATAACCAGGTTATGGAAACAGCCCAAGAGTCCATCAACTGATAAATGGATAAAGAAGATGTGGTATATATACCCAATAGAATATTATGCAGCCATAAAAAAGAATGAAATCTTGCCATTTGCAGTGACATGGGTAGAGCTGGAGTGTATTATGCTAAGCAAAATAAGTCAGTCAGAGAAAGACAAATACCATATGATTTCACTCATATGTGCAATATAAGGAATAGGCAAAGGGAAAAGAAGAGAGGCAAACCTAAAAACAGACTCTTAACTACAGAGAACAGATGATTACGGGGGGAGGGGGGGTGAGAGAGACAGGTTAAATAGGTAATGGGGATTAAGGAGTGCACTTGTGATGGGCACCCGGTGTTGTATGGAAGTATTGAATCACTGTATTGTACACTTGAAACTAATATTACACTGTATGTTAACTAACTGGAATTTAAATTAAAAAAAAAATTTTAAGTTCACTTCAGATCCCAGCAGGGCCGTAAAATCTGTTAAACAACAAAAATTCAGCTGAGTACATTTAAAGATCACATTGGCCAAAGATTGATGAATTAGACAGCCTCCCACCTAGCAAACAGAAAGGAGTTCTGACAAGCTGTAGAAAAGGGAAGGTTTTTAAAGGCAGAAAGGGGACAGAAAAAGGAAATTATTAGCAAGAATGCATTGTTTCAGGCAAGATCACCCTCCTGAGGGGAACAGAGGATCTGTCAGACGGATTTCCTCACTAGTGCTGCCAGGTAATTCCATGTTGACTGGTTAAAGGTTACATTTCTAGGGGGTTGAAACTGTAATTGGAATTGATATCAAGTCTTGGTTTGCTGACATGGTGTTTAGCACAAGTGATTCCATTTGGGGCCAGCTGTTTCCTTTTTAACGTTACAAAACAATAAATTGGCATTTGAGTGTCGATCTCAAACTTTCTGAGAGTCAGGGAAGGACAGAGGCAACATGGGGACTGATGAGATAGAGGTGAGGTAATCAATCAGCCACCAAAGAGATTTGGGGGTAGAAGAGAAATGACCAAGGAGTGTTTGACTTTAGTCTGTTTTGCAGTTTACAGAATTACCCCCATCCCATGGTTTCACCAACTCATCAGTAAAAGCCATATCACTTGCTAATGATCTGGGGAGTCCTACTGACTTTTGGGGGAGGTGACCAAATGAGATGACCAGGGACTCAGATGCAGGCAGATGCAGCTTTACTACTCACTGTAACATCAGGAAGGCCGGTCCAATCTTTCAATCAATGAAAATAGCCCTCACAAACAACAAATGAAGGTTTTAAGGACAATTTATGTCCTTGGGCAAGCCTCTTGGTTTTTCCCTGAATAAGCATCAGACTTTGAGACACACATATTTCAGTTTAATGTTCAATTCACAATATCAAAATTTTTCCTTAGTTGTGCTTAAATGCTGGTTCGTCTTATTATGCATCATGAGGGAATAAACATTTTCATGGTCTCTTGTAGTCTTTCTATATCCTTGTCATGAAGTTTGGTGGCCCTGATCACTCCTCATCCCACACACGTGTCTGTGTCCCCAGGCTCCACCTCCTCCTGGGAACTCCTCCTTCCTCTCTGACTACACCCAGATGAAGTGTTTCCTGCATGGTCTGCTCTTGACTCTGTTCTCTCTCCTCACCAGAGGTCCTCAAAGTGTCATCTGGACCTGCATTCAGACAACCTCCCATAGGTCTGAGAGTACTGAGAATAGGCCAGAGCTGGAGTTCAAGGGAACCTTAAATGACACAAAGCCACCTGGTGACCACTCTCCCCCCACTAGGTCAGACCAAGGGTTAGTGGGTGACCAGTAGGACAAGGCTTCTAGTGGCACATCTCTCCTAAGTTTCCTGGCATGACCTTTTGGGAAGGCTCTTACAGGCCAGGATGTGCCGTCCCCTCTGTTCCCCTCTCCTTCCTCTACTATCAGCAAGGTAATCTCTCTGCATGGTTGACCTGGACCTTCACAGTTCTTAGGTACTTAGGCATCTCTGCTCCAAGTTCACCAGGAAGGAACACACAGCCACACCTCTCTGTGTCTGCAGGCAGAGAATGAGCATGGGGTCGGGTGGGTCGACACTCATCAGGGATGACAGTTCTACCTCTCATTCTTGCCAGCACTTAGTATTACTCACCTTCTCTTTTGGCCAATAGACCATGTATGCTGTCATTTTTCATTGTTGTTCTAATTTGCATATTTTTGATTACTAACATGGTTTGAGCACCTTCTGAAATGTTCCTTAGCGCAAAACAAAAAGTTTCCTACTCAATAAATTGTCTGGTCATTGTTCTCTGCCCATTGTTCAATGGGCTGCATCTCAGCTGCTTGACTTAGCCCAGAGGCGCTTGGGAAGAGAAAATCTGCCCAGCCCAGAGTTACCTCCACCCACAAAGACAGCTTCCATCTGATGGAGCTGTAGCCCTCTTTGAATACTCTGCTTCCTGAACTTTCTCACCCACATGTGCTTAGAAAAGTAGGTAACTCTAAGCCAAGATAAAGGGGATGTAAGACTCAGAAGTGCAATGACCAAGATACTGCAGTAGGGAACCGTTTGTCTGGTGGGTGGGCTTCCTGGGAGGAAAGAGGCCAAATTCCAGAGTTTTATTTAGCCCCTGTCAAGAAAGTCTTACGGATTATTCTGGGAGACACCAAGTTGGGAGGGAAAAGTGTTGTAGAAAGACCTTGAGTACCAAAGGCTTCTTGTGTCTGTACAGGCCCCTCACCTATTGAATGAAGTTGATTATGGGAGGATACTCACCACCCTACACAATACAGACTACACTTCCCTTACCTGTGCTGGCAGGATTGAACCTTCAAAGATGGAGCTTCCCCACCAAGGAGGATCAGGGACTGTGAAGCCTTCCACACGGAACCCTTAGCTATTCCTCCATACTCTGGGAACACAATGTGTGGGGCCAGATGTATGTGTGTGTATAGGCATGCCTCATTTGATTATGCTTTGCTTATTACACTTTGCGGATATGACAATTCTTACAAATTGGAGGTTTCAGGCAACCCTATTGCCATTTTTCCAACAATGTGTGTGTATACCCCCGTATACTTGTGTGCGGATGAGTGTGTGTATATGTAGATCTGCTAATAATCCACATTAAGTGTCTGGGTGAACATGATTGAGCACAAGTGCTGGTGTGCACATGTATGCACAACTCTTAAAAAGGGCATGGCCACGAGGCAAAACATACTTTGAAAAATGAAAAATATAGACAGTTCTTAAGTAAAAAAGAAATAGGGGCACCTGGGTGGCTCAGTAGGTTAAGTGTCAGACTTCAGCTCAGGTCAAGATCTCATGGTTCACGAGCTTGAGCCCTACATTGGGCTTGCTGCTGTCAGTATAGAGCCTGCTTCAGATCCTCTGTCCCCCTTTCTCTCTGCCCCTCCCCTGCTGGTTCTCTCTCTCTCTCTCTCTCCCTTTCAAAATAAATAAATAAATAAACTTTTTAAGAAAAGAAAAGAAAAAGGAATTGCTGCGGGCTGAATGTTTGTGTCTCCTCAAATTCATATGTTGAAATCTTACCCTCCAAAGGGATGATATTAGGATATGGAAACTTTGGGATGATTAAGTCATGAGGGAGGAACCTTCATGAATGGGATCAGTGCCTTATCAAAGAGACCGTAGAGAGGTCCTTCGCCATGTGAGGACACACAGAAAGGATGGTTGTCTTTGAACCAGGAAGCAGGCCCTCACCAGATCTGCTGGTGTATGGATCTTGGACTTCTCAGCCTCCAGAACTGTAAGAAATAGATTGTTGTTTAAGCCACTCAATCTATGGTATTTTTGTCATAGCAGCCAGAGCTAGGACAGGAACTGAAAGAATTAAAATTGGGTCTCTCCTTTCTCCTCTTCTTCAAAGATTCCTTCTCTGACTTTCAGCACATGGGAACTCAAATAAGTTTGAAAAATCTGAGTTGGAAAGAGCCACCCAACATCGGAAGCCCTTCTGCAGTAGCCCCAGGAGGTGACTGTCATCTCTCTAAACGTTCCCGATGCGGTCCTGTGCTCACCTCCATACCAGGGAATACAGCCTCACTACCAGGTAGCTCTGGTCACCAGAAATACCTTCCTAATGTCACCTGAAATCAATAAGTCCCACTCACTGATACAGCTTCTACACAATGGGTTTCTCAAAGCAAGTCTCTCTTCTCTGTGCCAACCATAGCACAATCTCTTGCAGTATGACTCCCAGGGCTGAACATGATTCTCCAGACTCAGCCAGATCAGAGTAGGCAGGACACATGAGAAGTATTTACCATGTCCAAAACAAGATAGAAATAGGAACTGACATCTGGAAAATTCTGAGAACCCCTGCAAATTGTGTATATAATTATATATACATATATGTATATATATATATAATAGAACAATAGGCAAAGGATAACAACCAGACAACTTATGGACTAGGAAACTCAGGAAGCTAAGGAATATTTGAAAAAGTGCTCAACCCACATGAGTAATCAAATAAATACAAATTCGAATGACAATGTAAGATTATACGTGTTAAACTGGCAAAAAGAGAAGCTGAGTAACACCAAGTGGTGGCAGATGTGGGAATGGTGGAACTCTCACCACTGGTAAGTGTGTCAAACAGTACAGCCACTGGCCAGTGGCAGCCTAGCTTGCCCAGGTGGGATATGGCTGCACTACCCTCCGAGCCAGCAGATACCTATGCCTGGGTATAGATCCAAAATGCATTCCCATACAGGCCCTCAGGTACATGTACAGGGGTGTTTATACAGTTGTTTTATGATTGAAGGAAACGGAGAGCGTGTTTCAGATAGAAGTCACCACCTACACAAAGACCCCAAGGCTTCAGAGGGCTTGGCCTCTGCTCTGACAGTCCGGCCATTATTTTGAAGATAATGAAGAGAATGGCAATTCCTGGAAAATGCAGCATATCTACCTCTGTGTGTATTGGCTGTGAGTCCCCAGGAGGGCCCCGGAAGAGAAAGAACGTGGCCAGCATACACGGGACCAGCCATGGGAACTAACAAAAGCCAGAGGTATTTTCTTGTCAACCTTGAGCAGCAAGGCAGCAGACATAAGAGAGAATAGCTAAAGCCGTTGCAAGAATGAATTTCCTTTGAAACAGCACAAATGAAAAACAAAATCCTCTTAACCCAGGGACGGCTCCTGATGGAATAAAGCGCTTTCTCTGAAACGACCCCCAAATTAGCAAAACCATAATTAGGATTACTAAATGAATAGATCAGAATTCCATAGAGAAAATATTTACTCAGGCAAAACCTCCTCAATTCAATAGCTCTTTCAATTAATTTTTTTCTAAAGTTTTGGATTTCCACAGACTAATCGGTGGGTATTTAGAAGGATTTGTCAACTACTTGCCAAGTAGTTATAAAGTGTGAAAAGTCTTTGTCAGGAAGCTCTCTGGGGACCTTTGCAAGAACATACAGGGGGAAGTGAGGTGTCCGAAAAGGCCTCCCTGCAGCCAGAGGGGCATTTCTCTCTCCACCACTGGTTCACCCCCCACTGTAATAGACCTGACTAACTGGCCTGAATAGCCTAGGATTGTCCAATGCCTTGGCCAAGCTCCCAAGTGCTGGCTGCCCCTGCGGGAGCTTTCCTGGCTATAGAACCTAGGGTTCCATTGGAAGAAGCTAGTGAATGATTGGAGCTTATGGGGATTACACAATGAAGATGAAGACGACTGTGTTGCATTGAGCATAATGCTGAATCAAGCCTGAGCCACATGCAGCACTGAGAACTATTGGATTACCCTAGACTTTAACCAGGATATCTGGGAGAACCTTTGGTGTGGGAGGTAAGGAAGGCCCTACCCAGAGCCCTAACCGACTTACCAACATCATCTCCCACCTCTGTTCCTCACCATTCCCAACATCTCAGACATTCCCCACCTACACAGGTCTCTCCCTTCCCTTCCAAACACATCTTTTGCCCTCGTTGTGTCCTTCCTTTAAATGTTCTTTTCCTTAAAGAAGGGAATGGCCAGACTGGAGACCACAGTGTAGACCTACCCAGGGCTCCATGTAACCTTGAACCTGGGCCTGGTGCTCTCCCACTTGGGAGCCTCTGGTCCACCCCTCGCCAACCTTGTATCACTCTATTCCTCCAAAGAAACTTCACTGCACAAAGCATTGGAGTGAGAAACTTCACTGCTCAAAGCATTGGAGTGGAGGCATTTTGTCCCGAAGTTTTAACAAGGGAGACAGAGGATCACATGGTGAAGCACAGAGCAAACTCAACGAAAATTTTAGTTAGACATCTCCACTCTCCCTGCAAGTTTCTTCTCAGCCACACACATTCCTCCCACCCACCACCGCCCTTGAACTTCTGTCTCTGCTCCCACCACCGCCAATACATACATATTTCCTTCTCTTTCTGCAGAGCAATTTAACCCTTGCCTGCCTTACTTCCAGTTTTGCATGCTCCCTCCCAGGACCCTCTCAACAGTCATTGTGCTCTATACCCTTTAGAATGCAGGGAGTGATTGTAAATAACAAACGATGTTTTTCGAAGTCACACCTTTTTCCCTTGTGAAGGAGACCAGAACTCCATGAGGAGCAGTTCAAGGCTTGGCTGAGGATGAGTGAGCAGGTTTAGTGGTCACTCTGGCCATGGGATCTTCCCAGAGTCCTCTGGGCTTTGCTCTCCAGGCAGAAATGAAGCTGCCCTGAGGCCCTTCTGAAAGCCTTAGTAGGGGCAGTTCTACCCAGAAGTGGGTGCAGGCCTCACCAAATCTCCACCAGAGGCCCAGACTAAAGTAAGAAAGTGGAATGATTGATCTTCACAGGAAAAGATGTCCACGCAGCAATCACCTGAAGGCAGTTTCTGTAAAATCTAAAGTCACAGAACATTCCAACTGGGAGGTCACTGGGCTCCCACATGCCTTGGGGAAAGGAGACAACCACATCCTTCGTCTCCTCTTCAAGCCTTGCCCACTCATTTCCAGCTGGGAAAGCTGGGGTACCTGCTCCATCCAAAATAGCTGCTTCCACTTGGGTGGGCCTGAAAGCTGTTGGCAGTAGAATTGAGCTGAGTCTTCAGTATCTGTTTGTATCCACGTGTGTTCCTGGGGAAAACAAATAACTATCCCTCTCACTCAACAGGAGAAAGTAGAAAAGCACATTCCAATGCTGGGAAGCCCCAGCCAGATGTCTCATTTCAGAACCCCTAGGAGAGGCTCACCTTAATGGCACTCGAATCTAAGCCTGTGACTTAGGGTCCCCTGGGGTAGGACGAGGGTGGGGAGCACGGGTTCGGAGTCCCCACTGGTGAGGAGTGTCTGATTTCTGACGTGCCATCAGGGGGCAGCAGTGAGGAAGAACCATGAGTAGTTTGTAGGCTGACTGCATCCCTGGAAACTGGAAACACCAGCAGTAAAACCCGTGGAAGGATTGGACTTCCTGCTCCTCGGACCCGTGCGGGTGCAGAGCCTTCATACGTTGGCATATTTTTGTTTGGGAACATTTTACCTGCAGACTCCACCGAGTTGGATGTTGTCAGACATTTATATAGATACTTACACTGATTAGGATATGCAGCTGACGGATTGTACTTTCCAAAGATGCCACCTCAATATCAACCCTCCCACATGTCCTTCTGTGGAGTAGCCCTGCCACACCCCTATCAGGAAAAGGAGTTTATTTCCATCCTGTATCTGAGCTGTCCAGTGTCTGCCTCCACCAACAGAATACAGCAGAAGTGATGTTGTGCCAGTTCTGGGCGTAGCTTTTAACTGTGCGTGTAGTTTCTGTTTCCTGCCTCTTGGGACAGTCAGTCTTGAGATCATCCCTTTCAGAATGCAACTTCTATATTGATTGTATTGTCTCGTTTTCTGTATTCTTAATGCTCCGGCATTTGATCCTGGAGAGACTGCCCCTCCTAGGGTTAGGTCTTTTCTAGAGCCTCCGTCATGAGTGTGGCTTTAATATACAAACCAAACTATCCAGAGCCCCCACTTCCCAACCATCTCCTTTATACAATTCCCACACACCAAGCCAATATTCCCCCTGCCCTAAGTCACCACAGAGCCAAGTGTCAGACAACAAAAGACCACCCTTATAGCCAGAGACCAAAATTATTCTAAGTATCCAATCCTAAACTTACTCAGCATATCTACTCTGCTTTCCCATGAAAGTCCCAGTAAAGGCTCTGGGCCATGCTCTCCTCTCCCTCCTTTCTGCCTCCCCACTGACCCCGGTGCTTTTTTTATGTGACTTTGCATGGTGTGTTGTGCCTCTTGTTTCTAGGAATCTAGGGTGAATATAAACTCTTTCTTCCATGACAGTCATTCCCATGTCTGCATGTCCTACCATATCTGATTAACAAATCCTGGGTACATTTTAGAACAGCCACCATTGCTGTGAGAAGCCCCAGCCACATGGAGAAGCCATGCAAAGGTGTGATGGTCAGTAGCCCCACCTGGGCTCCCTGACAAAGCCTGTGTCAGCTGCCAACCATGTAAGTGAGCCCTCTTGGACATTCAGCACAGAAAACCCCAGCTCCGGCCAACTTCTGGCAGCAACTGCATGAGTGACCCCAAGTGGGAATCACTGAGCTGAGCCCAATCAACCCACAGGATAGTAAACTGTGTTTTAGATCACTCTGTTTTGAGGGTGATTTGATCCACAGCAGTAGGGAACCAGGAAATGCATGATAGTCCTTCACTGAAGGATCAGTTCCTATAATAAGTTCCCACGAATAGTACTGTAGTTCATTGCTACTCAAAGCTTGAGCATCACCTGGAAGCTCATTACAAATGCAGAATTTCAACCCCATCTCAAATTTATGAAGCCACAGTCTGCATTTTAACAAGAGCCCCTGATGAATTGAATACATATTAAAGTTTAAGAAGCTCTGCTGTGGCCAGTATTGACTATACTTTGCCTAGCTCTCCTTAAATCCTTTAACTGGTTCTCTGTTCTCTTCCCCCACCTTTTGTCTAGGTGTTTTTATTCCAAGACCTTGCTCCTGTGATCTTTAAATTTTTTTTTTAATGTTTCATTTATTTCTGAGAGAGAGAGAGAGAGAGAGAGAGCAGGGGAGGGTCGGAGAGAGGGAGATACAAAATCTGAAGCAGGCTCCAAGCTCTGAGCTGTCAGTACAGAGCCTGACACAGGGCTCAAACCCACGAACCATGAGATCATGACCTGAGCCAAAGTCAGACGCTTAGCCGACTGAGCCACCCAGGCACTCCTCCTGTGATCTTTAGACTATCACCCTTGGGTTACTGCAGTTGCTTTGCCTGTACATGCAGACTGCCAGAAATATCTGAGAATGTATGCCCCTGGGATGGCCCACGCAAAGACTGACTGGTATGACAGTATGAAAGTTCAGCTTTTTTGCCTCAAGGTGGAAAAAACTCTAAGGTATCATTTTCTGCAGAGCTGTCCAGGATTAGTATGGGACTTGGACTCTGCCTGAAATGTCAACCTTACTCCACTTCCCCCTCTTCCCTGTGCTGCTTCCCTCACTAGCTTTCCAGTTTCTCTTAAGGACTCTTCCTTGATAAATCTGCACGTGAACCCTCCTCTTAGGATCTGCAATGGGTACCTAAGACAGCATTGCCCTAACACAGCCTCATCCCACAGACAGTACACGTTGGCTAACATATCAAGATAGGATTAGGTGGAGGGGAAAGAAGGAAAAGGAGATGATGAGTATAGACAACTCTTTTGAAAAGCTTTGTGACAGAGAGGAACTAAAAAGTAATGCTGTAATTGGAGAGAAACGAAAGTTATGTTAATTATACTTCTGTATAACCCATCACTCCAAAACTTAGCAGCTTAAAACAACAAACGTTTGTTATCTCACACAGTTTCAGAGAGTTCAGAGAGTCAGGAGTTCCTTAGGGTGGTCCTGCTCAGAGTCCATCATGAGACTGCAGTCATGATGTCGACCAGGGCTACAGTGTTATCCGGAGGTTTGGTGAGGGCTTGAGGACCTGCTTCCAAACTCACTCACATGGTTGCTGGCCAGCAGCTTCAATTCCTCTCCACTTGGGCCTCTCCATAGAGTTGCTCATGGCATTGCTTTCACTGGGGTGAGTGATGAGACAGGTGTTTGTAAAAGCCAGCATGACTTGGCAAGGACACACTGTTAACAGCTGGCAAAAATCCTTAACTCTTAGGAGGAAGGTTGAGGAGCATAGGACTGTAGGGATGATGAATACAGAATTCCACTTTCTACATTTCTGAATTCCTTTTGTAATTTTAAAACATTAGAGGAGAAAGCTTGAGTGAATCACCAGTAGCTTGTAATGCATATAGCTAAGCCTGTTGCAAAAATGTCTACAAGAAGGAGAAATGAAAAGGAGAGAAAATTTGAACTGAGTCATAAAAAATATGTAAGTGGTTAAAAAAACATGCAGAAATTTTAGAAGCATGTATCTGTCCTATGTAGGATAGCTGGAAGCATGTAATAAGCTCTGGAATTGCTGCTGACCCCAGGTGGGTGGGAGTTCCTACCTCTACTGAGAAAGCTCAGAGCATTCTGGGAACCTACTTTCCCTTTCCTTTTGCTCTGCCCACTATAGTGAGACATCAATCAGCTCTGACCAGCTCTACATGGTCTTCTTTCACCAGCTGCCTGTCTTGGGCCCTACAATCGGCTTTCTGGTCTGATCTTAATAAACAACTCAAATTCAAATATCTCCTGCTTCCTACAGCATGCGTGACCATTTGCTGTGGATGCAGCATCCTGACTTCTCCATCAGAGACAAGTGAAACAATTCAGCCCCAGTTCTAGCATCAGCCCCTAAGAGGAAGGACAGGTGAGCAGTTTTCTTAACCCCAGAAATGAACCCGCCATCTGCAGGTGGCCCTGCCAAAGACGTAGCTGTATCCTCTCACTTCGAGGTGCAAATGATCCTGACTTCCTCTCCCAACAGTCTCTGGAGCTGGAGAGGTCCTGCCTGTGTCAAATGCAACATCATATACTCAGTGCCACCCTTGGCTCAGAAGTCTCTGCTCCAGGTATGTCTTTCAAGGTCCCTCGTCATAAACCGATGGTGGGTGACTCAGGGAGAAGCAGGGGCCGCAGAGGCTTGTGGCAATGGAGAAACCTTGGGGATCTATACCTGCATAGAATGAGAGGACAGAGGACTTGATGATGGCCTAACATGAGAGCCTCATAGTCTAGGTACTCAAACCAAGATTGAAAAAGACAGTGGGGTAGGATTCAGGCTGGTGGTTTCTGGTACCACCCTTAGAGGCAAGAGGGGTCCCTACCCCAGCTTCTGGGACTTTGAGCAGTGCCACAAATGGCCTGTCCACAGACCAGTCCACAAATGGTGTGTTACTGGGGTCTTAACACACAGAAACTGAGAGTAATTTTATATCTGTTGAATCTTTAAAACGTTAGCCTTATATTTTGTATGGATTTTTTAAAATTCATTGTTTTCTAGTGATTGGTTTTTATTGGATTTGTACAAAAGAATTGGCCTGGATTGGATTGGAAAATTGAAAACCGATCCTGCACCACAGCTAATTTGTGAACCCCTCCCTTAGAAGGTCCCACATATCATGAATACTCCAAACATAAATTGATTAAGGAGCACACGGGATCTGTTGCGCAGCACTGGCATCATGCAGCCCGCAGCCTAAACACCGACTCCATTCAGGCCCTAGTGAAACGCCACTCTTGGTCTTTTGCCCCCGTGCCCTTAACACAAAAATAAACTGTGTCTGAATGTCACAAAGGTTTCTGGGCTGTGCTTCCGCCAACACTGGAGACAGACACAGCCTCAGAGTAAGAGGAAGATTTGAGTGGCAGAAGCACTTAAGTAAGAAAAAAGACAAATTAATTAACTTGTCAAATCCTTTTTCTCAAATAGCACGAATGCAATAGTTTCTTACAGAGTGGAGTAGCATTTCCCAGTAGGGTATACGTCCATTTTCATGCTTCTCTGTGTGCTCCAGTTCATGGTCCAGGACGTGCTCACAAATTAGTGTGGTATTGACAGGTGCACATGGTGACTGAGGAACATCTTGCCATATTCACAAGTTACCTCTATAATCTGCATATACGTAACTATGGATACAGTGTGTGTGGCTAATTTTCTGCATCGTAGCATCAGTCTAGATACTACTTTTAAGAGATAGTGAAATTTACAGTTTAGGAGACAGAAATTTATACTGTGATATTAAAATATTTTGTGAGATTTGGGGCAATCGCGATCAATTCACCTTACAGAACTCCATTAAAATACTGGAACAGGATATGTACAATTCATGATTCATTTCCAAATTTAAATGCTGGCTTTAAATTTTTTGTGTGTGAGGGCACCTGGGTCAGTTAAGCGTCTGACTTCAGCTGAGGTCATGATCTCACGGTTTGTGAGTTTGAGCTCTGGATTGGGCTCTGTGCTGACAGCTCAGAGCCTGGAGCCTGCTTTGGATTTTGAGTCTCCCTCTCTCTCTGCCCAACCCCCGCTCACACTATCTCTGTCACTCTCAAAAATAAATAAATATTTTTAAAATTTTTTTTCAAGATTTTTTTTGTGACAATATCCTACTTTTTTCTGAAACTTTCTCTAAGTTGAAATCAATTTTTAAAATTACCTAAGAATTATAACTCAAAAAAGATAGTCTAATTTGGCCTCACCATCAAAGAACATAAATGGTGCAAAAATCTTGATTGTAACATTTTGCAGTAAGGAAGGCAAGAGAAATTAAGTTAATAAAAGGATACATAATAATTTGTGAATTATGTGTATCTTGATCTTATTGCTTACCTACACAGTAGCAGCTGATCAACAGAATATCGAAATATGTGCAATGATTAATTATGTAAATGATTAAATTATATCTCCTTTACTGCTTTGCCTATTTTTATCTTTGTAAAAATCGTAGTGTTATATCAAAAAATTTTTTTTATCTCACAGGGCATATTTTTTAAGGCAGGAGGATAAAATATTTTTACCTAAGAGTTTATTGGCATGGCTTATAGCTTTAAATATTGACACACATACTATGTGGGCCTCCATTTAGGAGGTCTGTTTAGAGCTGCCTTCCTAAGGCCGCCCCGGGGGCCACCGAGAGCTGACTGGAGTTTAGCGACTTCCCCCCACATTTTAATTCACTTAAGACAGAGAGCCTCGGGTGGATGGAGACGTGACTTGACCACAAATATCAGAAGGGAGACGCGGTTTTTAGAAATAATTATTTGCAATTGATCCCTTCAATTAGTAAGAAATTTTTGCCTGGCTATGGCTTTAAAAAGCCATTGTTGATGTGACCCGGAGTGAATATCCGTTAGAGCCACCCCTGTGATCCTCCTTTGCTGGTGTCCCTTCTGTGATCCTGAAGGCCCTGCCAAGAGGTGCTGTAGGAATGCCTCTGTCCCAGGTGATCACTCCATCAAATTCTGCCATGGAATCAGTGCTGCTGGCTACGGGCAGGAGTACAGGGCTTCTAATCGTCCACAACTGCCCCCCTGTCCAGTGCCCCAGGAGGAGACCTCCTGTGGACTGAAAAGACTGCAGTTTACCCCCAGCCTCAGCACTGTGAGCCCTAAGGGAGAGCACAGTCATTTACACCATTTCCCTGCTGGGAAGTATTTGCTTTGTTTTGGGCTGCGTTTTTGTGTGTGTGCCCACGTGTGTGTCGGCACACACACACATCATGCATGCACCTCTACGATCAATGCTGCAATAAACACCCTTGTACACGAGCCTTTAGGTGGATGCTTTTATTTCTCTGGAATAGATTCCCAGGAGTGGGATTGCAAGGTCAAGGGGCATATGTATTTTTAATTTTAATGGATTTTTCCAGATTGATTTCCAAAATGGCTGTAATAATTTACATCTCCACCAGCAATGATTAAGAACACACTTCTCTCCTGCATAAAATAGATGTAGAAGCTCTCTTTAATTTTTCCAGCCTGGAGGGTGCAAACTAGTATCTTATTATTACTTTAATTTACATTCTCCTGAATTCTAATGAATTTGAGCCTCTTTCTATACAGTTGGATATTTTCCTTCTCTGAATTGCCTGTTCGTATCATTTTGTCTATTTCTCTATTGGGTTGTTTATCTTATCAATTGATAGTTCTGTGCATATTACAGCTTTTAACCTTTGTCTATCATCTGCATTGCAAGTTTTTTGTTGCCAAATCTGCTTGTCTTTTGACATTGCTTGCAGTATCTTTTGCCATAAAAATGCTTCCATATATATATATATATGAAAACATCTATCATTTAGATCTCCACATTTTCCAACCTTGGTTGAGAAGGTCTTCAACCTTATTTATATGAGACCTCCTTGCCAAAATTTTTTATTGAAGTATAACACACTTATGAAATAGTGTATATATTTTTATGGATCCATTTTTTCACAAGGTGAACACACTCATGTAACCAGGACCCAGATCAAGAAACATAACATCTCCAGCATCCTAAAAGCTCCTTTGTGTCTCCTTCCAGTCACCACCCTTCCAAAAAATTAGCCTCTACCCTGACTTCTAACATCATAGGTTACTGTTTAAACTTTATCCAAATGAACCATTCGTTTGCACTCATCTGTGTCTAGCTTCAGCTCACATTATGCTTGTGGGATTCATTCATGTAATTCATTCATTCTCATGGCTCTGCTGTATTCTGCTGTATTCCTTTATAGAAGTATACTACACTTTATTTGTTTTACTATTTTTTTTTGTCTCACCATTTCTTAAATTTGTTTTGCTCATGTGGTTTGCTTCCAATTTGGGGCTATTACAAATAGCCCTGCTATGACCATTCTTGTACATACTTTTGGTGAATTTATGTCCGTATTTCGTTGCATATTTACCCAATTGCATAATTTTGTGGCCACAGGCTATGTGTATGCTCAGCTTTTGTAGATACTGCCAGTTTTCCCAACTACATTCATGTCAGTAATGTCAGACACATCTAGTTGCTCTATATCCACCCAGTACTTGGTAGCATCTGACTTTTTCACCAGCCATCCTAGCGGGTATATGCCAGTATTGCATCATGATTTATCTTGCCAGATGTTTAGTATTTTATTTTTTACATTTTAAGCCCTTAATCCATCTGGAATTTGATTTTTGTATATGATAACGGTAGGACTCCACTTTGACGTTCTCCATTCCAGACAATAGGCAGATATGTCAGATTAAATAATATATCCTTGGCCCTGATAACGCCTTGAGGTATAAGTAATCGTTTGCCAGGTGGAGAGTGAGTAGAGTGGAGGCTCCAGGCTGATGGAGCCATGTGAGCAAAGGCACAAGGCATGAAGGAGGATAGATGTGGTTAAAATTAAAAGGGAAGGAACCTGGCTGGCTCAGTCAGTAGAGCATACGACTCTTGATCTCAAGGTTGTAAGTTCAAGCCCCATGTTAGGTGTAGAGATTACTTAAAAATACAATCTTTAGGGGCACCTGGGTGGCTCAGTCGGTTAAGCCCCTGACTTCAGCTCAGGTCATGATCTCACAGTTTGTGGGTTCCAGCCCCGCATCGGGCTCTGTGCTGACAGCTAGCTCAGAGCCTGGAGCCTATTTCGGATTCTGTGTCTCCCTCTCTCTCTGACCCTCCCCTGCTTATGCTGTCTCTCTCTCTCTCTCTCTCTCTCTCTCTCAGAAATAAAGAAAAGACATTTTAAAAATATTTTTAAAAATTAAAAAATACAATATTATAAAAAAAGTGTATAGCAGCAAGTGGCACAGGAAGGTAAGCAGAGTCAGATCTTACCATTCTCAGAGTACATGGGCACAAGGCTGCTGTTGAATGGGCACACCAAAGGAAGAAGAACCCTCTCTGATTCTGGTGTTTGGGGATGTTCTTTGAGATGTTCATTCTGAAAAGTGTGATTATCAAACTCTTACTCTCGGGGTGGGAGGGGGGTTGACTGAGGTACTTATTAAGATCCATTACATATATTATTTAATTTAATCCTCACAATAATGTCACAAGGTGGCTACCATTAACCTCGATTTATTGATGAGGGCATGCGGCTCAGAGAAATCAAGTGACTGACCCTCAACCACATAGCTAATAAGTGGCAGAGCACAGTTTGGAACCCAGGTCCGTCTCCCTCCTGAGTTTCTGCTCTTTCTTCCAGATGCACAGCTGGCTTTGCCAGTGGACAGTGAATCAAGCTTCCAGCCACTTTCCAAACAATGGAGCAGGTTCCAAAGCAGAGACTTATCATCGTTACGTCAGCCTCTACCAACAGCTGCTGGTGGCTATTTTCTCTTCCCCAGTCACACCGAGTAGTGATTTCTTGAGAAACTGAGTCACTGTTCCAGGCAGCAATGGCCCCTTCTCCTGAAAGGTTTGCAGAGTCAGACTGGGGTGGCTACTCTGGGGCCCACGGACAGGTTTAAGGGTCTGCAGAGAGAAGGGAGCAGCACCCCAGCAGAAGCAGAGTAGGGCAAGAGAGACAGAGAGCACGAGGTTGCTGCTGTCCTCAGTCCTTTTCTCACTGGCAGTGCTAGAAAGTCCAGCTGCTCTTCTTCCCCAACTGGGAGAGACCACATGACTCCCCTGGAAACCTGTGCTATTGTGAGGTCTCTGTTCCCCCTGAAGCCAAGGAGACGTGAACACTCAATGGCATGGACACACTGGCACTCAAACATCTTGGCATACAGACCCACAGAGGGGACACACAAGCTCCACACTGACACAGAGCAGAGCCAAACACCCACTTCCAGAGAATCTGCTTCCTGGAATGTGAGATCCTAGGGAACCAATCTAGCTCAAGGGTTTTTAAATTATGCCATGTGAGCTATTCTCCAGAGGAAAGTCACATAAACAATGAAGCAATTTCTCATCAAGGGGAAGATTTTTAACTGCTAAAGATAATTGTAGAAAAGTACACTGAAATTATGAGGTGTCATTTCCCTCTATCAGATTGGCAAAGATTTAAAAGTCTGATAATACCTGCTCTTGGTGGGAATGTAAAGATATGCCATTTGGCAGGGGAAAAAAATAAATGATTACAACTTTTGGGGAAGGTAACTTGGCAATATATGTCAAAATGTTTAAATGCACCTGTCCTTAAACTCAGTGATTCCAGTCCTAACATTTTATGGATAGATATAGATGTATCACCACACAAAAATACTGATTAAGGAAGTTCATTGCAGCATTTGTTTATAATACCATAAAACTGGAAACAGCTACAAAATATCCATTAATAGAAGCAGGCCAAATAAGTTGAGGGTATCCAAACCATGGAATACTTCTAAGCCACTTAAAATGATTAGGTGGACCTCTATGAACTGACATGGAAGTATGTCCACAACATATTTTTAATTGAAAAAAAAAGTACAGAAAAGCAAATTGTTTTCATCTTATTTGTTTTCAAAACCACATGTTTATATATATGTAGAGGGTATCTTCTGAGGTATGCAGAAATCTTTTATAGTAGGAAGCTCTGGAATTGAAAAAGAGGGAGAAGGGAGAAGAGAAGGAAGACTAATTTTTTTATTTAGTAACCATCTGTACTTCTCCACATTTTTACAACTAGCATGAATTAACTATACTAAATGATTTTAACTGAGATTTAAAATGCACACACACACACACACACACACACACACACACACGGACCTCCTGCAAGATTTCACTTAGAAAAAGAGTTGCACTACTAAAACTTTGAAAAAAGTCTTTATGCAACCTAACTGTTGCATAAATTGCCAGGAAAAAGTGTGAGAGATTTTTTTGAAATGGGGAAGAAAAGTGCCCTATGGAATACTGGGCTAATGTGCCCTTCCAGGCTTTCATTTCAGGGTACTCTCCACCCTTCATGGTCTTTGAGTCTGTGAATTGTAGAAAACTGAAAATAATACAAATGATTCGTGTCCATCGCAATGCAAATAAATTTTGTCTGGTGGAGGTGTAATTGATCCCCCTCCCCCTGCCCCCGCCAGAGGAAGGAGCCAATTTTGTATCAACTAACAAATTCATTTCATTATTCCTGACTGATGGTAGGTGTATCTGGTTTTTGTATTGTCTTTTGAACTGACTTTTTTAGCATATTATTCTCTCGCTAATCAAGGAGTTAAAATCTGACACATGCTCATTTCATATTTTTATGAGAGATTTTCCATTTAAACAATTATCTTTTACCAAAGTGGCAATGAAGACCAGTTGAGAATGGTTGAGACATTGCACAAGGTTAGGTGCCTGTAGTTGCGAATACAGTATTAATCCCCAGCCCTCAGATTTCTTGGCTATTTTACCTACATCCTTAAGTAACAAGGATTGGAATCTTTTCCATTCCCACTTGAGTTCATTTAGAACTCTGTCCCCATACAGAGTTCATTTAGAAGATGCTTTCTCACAATACGCGTACTGTCACACTGCCACAAACACCCTGCCGACATGCTGCACAAATTCCCACAAAGATGCAGAAACACCCCCCCACCACCACCATACACAAACACACACACACACACACACACACACACACACACACACACACGCCCCAAGTGGGACCTTTAGCAAAGAGGCTAAAGAGTGCAGCATGGACCCTTCCTGAGGACCTTTGATTGCACTCTGCGGGGAGGAGAGGTGGCTCCCTCACTTCTAACGATGGGCCCGAGGCAAAGGGCGCCTGCGTGTGGCAATAAGGGAATCGAGTTCGGGTAGGGAAGCAAACCCCCACCCCCGGGGACAGGCCAACGCAGGAAGTGGGCCGCACACTCGCGGAAGCAGGCGCCGCCCGGGGCGCCACGCCTTCTCAGCCCCCGGAGAGTCCAGCAAGGCTCCCTGGAGGCGGAGGCCTCCCTGCGGAGGTTTGAAATCCCTGGAGCCAAGACTTGGAGCCCAGGAACTGCCCCGCGGTCGCTGGGCTCAGCAGGGAGGGAAAAAGCCAAGGCCTGCAAGCGGGGACCTGCAAGCTGCTGGAGGTTTTGTTGCACGGGAAATGAAACCCCCGAGACGAAGACCCCATGCGGGTGCGGGCCGGGAAGCTTGGCGGCGCGGCTCCAGCCTCTCCTCGCTGGTGGTTCGGCCACCCGCCCTCCGCCGCTGCGGCCCGGGCGGTGGGCTCGCGGCGCCCCCTGCGGGCCCCGAGCCGTCCTCCCGGCGCTGCCTGGCTCGCCGATCCATGGTCTCCTGCAGGCGCCAGGGCGCTCTCGCAGGCGGGGCTCGGCTTTGTGCACCCCGAAGACGCCACATACACGCGTCTCGGTCACCAAGGGAACCCGTCCCCATTCCGCAGATGAGCAAATCAAGGTTCAAAGACAGAGCCTGTGCCACGCAGGGACAAGAGGTGACCCCTTCCATGGGCCCACCCTCCTCCGTGCTCTCGTCCACTGGGGATCCCTTCCTTTGCCATAGAGGGCTTAGGTGGGACCGCAGACTCATTGGCTTGCTGTGCACACTGCGCGCCCTCTACCCTGGGTTGCTCGGAGCCTGAGCAGTCGTCTGGCCCATCCCTCCCCGAAGCTGGCTGGGTGGGCTGCGGTGTGGACAGGAGTGCGTGTGGCACGGGGTTACGCGAGGGAAGCCTGAGAAAATGTATCGGGCACTTGTGTGACTATCCTTAAAGAGACAGTAAAGAAACAGAAAACGTTTTGTAATGAGCATGTTCATCTCTCATTGTAATAGCCAATACTTGTGAACAGTCTCTCTACCGGTAGGTGAAACAGTCTATGCAGCCATGAAAAATCATGTTAGATAAAAAATTTTGGTGATATATCCAAATGGTCAACTGTATTGTTTTTAGAAAGTTACCATACAACATATATAATAATAAAATGATATTTCTGTGAAGATGTGTCTCTCTATGCACACATTTAAAAAAATCTGAAATCAGGAGGATCAAGGGTGGGTTTTTTTTTTTTTTGAAGTTTCTTTTGAGAGAGAGAGGGAGCACGTTCACAAGCTGGGGAGGGGCAGAGAGAGAGGGAGAGAGAATCCCAAGCGCAGAGATCCCATGAACCCTGAGACTATGACCCCAGACGAAATCAAGAGTCAGAGCCTTAACCGACTTAGCCACCCAGGCGCCCAAAGGGTGATTTTTAAAATACTTCTATCTTTTTGTATTTTCTAAATGATATATATACACTGCACATGTTTTGTTTTTATGGGTTTTTTTTTTTTTAATTTTAAGCGGAAAAGGCCCAGTGTTCACTTATCCACTCCAGAAAGGCCGGGGCAGCTTAAAAAGTTGGCTCAAGGCAGTAGGAAAGAGGATTTACTGGAGCATTTCTTTTCCCTAACCTCACAGGAATCATGCTTCTGAAGAATAGGACAGTGATGATACATTTTCCAGAATGTTGACTATAATACAAAGTTTGCAACATGACCCAACTGATGGATCATACATTTGGCTATGGATCAGAAGCTCTGGAAGAAAAATTGCTACTGGGTACTCACATTGTAATGGATAAAGTCACCGACTGATGTGCCAGGTTTTTGTTCCAGAAAAGTTCACAGACGTGAGTAAGTGATGTGGTTCCTTTCTTGTACTAGCTTCATGCAAATTGACGGGAGCACATAGAGATCTGAAATCCACAGCTTGGTCGAAGAGGCAGGGAGGGCTCTCTACTCCAGCCGGGGTTTGCCGCTCCAGGCT
Source organism: Proteles cristata cristata (assembly GCA_017311185.1). Classification (NCBI taxonomy): domain Eukaryota; kingdom Metazoa; phylum Chordata; class Mammalia; order Carnivora; family Hyaenidae; genus Proteles; species Proteles cristata. Next base: position 821,073 of record JAESUZ010004769.1, read on the forward strand.
GTGCACGGCGAGTATGTGAAGCCATCATGTTGATAGATTCAGCTGTGACAGGAAGCAGCGATGATAAAGTAGGCTGTCAGAAAGGAGCAAGTCCCCCAGACTCTCCCAGGCCAGGAGACAACATGGAAAACTCCGTTAAGCTGTTTTCCTTTTAAAACTTGGCAAAGCAGAATTTGCTGAAAAGTAAGCAGTGCCGTCTGTTTCTAATTTCATTTCTCAAGAAAATCCAGCTAACTTTCATCATGATTTCTTAAGCTTGTGTCTTTTTGGAAATTAACTTTTTAATATAGCCTTAACTAAAAATATGTAGATTTGGGATATAAAAGTAATCTATTTCTTAGAATAGTTTTCCAGTGAGGTACTATCCATTTTTTATTTAAAAAGTTGTTCTCAGGGGCACCTGGGTGGCTCAGTTGGTTGAACATCCGATTTCAGCTCAGGTCATGAGATCTCATGGTTCGTGGATTCGAGCCCCACGTCGGGCTCTATGCTGACAGCTAGCTCAGAGCCTGGAGACTCCTTCAGATTCTGGATCTCCCTCTCTCTCTGACCCTCCCCTGCTCATGCTGTCTCTGTCTCTCCGTCTCAGAAATAAATTTAAAAAAAAAAACAACAACATTAGAAAGTTGCTCTGGTGGGGAGGGGAGCACCTGGGTGGCTCAGTCAGTTGAGCATCCAACTTCGGCTTAGGTCATGATCTCGTAGTCTGTGAATTCGAGCCCTGTGTCAGGCTCTGTGCTGACAGCTTGGAGCCTGGAGCCTGCTTCAGATTCTGCGTCTCCCGGGGAGCCTGGGTGGTTTAGTTGGTTGCGCCTCCGGCTTCGGCTCAGGGCATGATCTCGTGGTTCATGGGTTTGAGGCCCGCATAAGGCTCTGTGCTGACAGCTAGTTCAGAGCCTGGAGCCTGCTTTGGATTCTGTATCTTCCTCTCTCTCTGACCCTCCCATGTTCACACTGTCTCTCTCTCAGAAATAAATAAAAAAACATTAAAAAAATAAACAGAGTCTGTGTCTCCCTCTCTCTCTGCCCCTCCCTCCCCTTACTGTCTGTCTCTGTCTGTCTCTCAAAAATCAACATTAAAATTTTTTTAAGTTGTTCTCCAGTGTTCTAAATGGTAAATAGTGCCCAAAAACTAATTTAAAAAAGTCATGTATTAGTTTCAACATCAAGACTGACTTGTTTAAAGAAAACTGTTTGCAATCAATGGTAATGAACTATAATACCTCTTTTAAAAAAAGATTTAGAAACAAATGCTAGAAGTCTTAATTCATTTTTTAAAAACCCATAAGCATGAATGGGGATGGGGGAAATTAATTGCCTGCTCTTTCTAGGAAGTAAGGAAGTCCACACTGGGACTTGTAGGCCCTGGCACTGCTGCAGGGGCCAGTGACCCCAAGGGCTGACCACTTGGGGTGTTAGCTGTCCGTGGTCTGCGCACTGAGGTCGGAGTCTATGATATAAACAAGAGCTACTGCTGTAGGAGAACATAGATACAACCAGCTTCATTCTGCCCTGCTTCCCGTCTCAGAATTTTTTTTGAAGAAGGGTATATAAATCAGAGATTTACATCTCTGCACCCAATAACCCCACCACCACTTCTACAAACTGTGTAGTTTAGGGCATGCCACTTTGTCTTTCCCAACCCAGTTTTTCATCTGTAAAATAGACAGAACAATATCCGTATTATGCAGTTGCTGGGAGATTTAGTATTTTATTATTCAACAATGATTTATTGATGCCAGGCACTATTCTAGTCACTGACTAGGAACAGACAAGGTCTCTGTTTTCACGGAATTCATATTCTAATAGGATGAGATCACAATAAACAAATTAATAAACAAATGAGAAAGATCAGCTGTTAATAAATTCTAGGCAGAAAATAACAGGGAGAGAGGTGATGGAGACCCACAGGCTGATGAGATTATGTTGTCTGGTCAGAGCAAACTGTATTTGAGCAGAGATATTAGTGACAGAAAGCACCCAGGCATGCAGAGATCAAGGGGAGAGAAACTGGGTAAAGGGTACAGGGAAACTCTGCACTATTTTTGCAACTTCCTGTGAATGTGTAACTATTTCAAAATAAAAGGTTTTTTCTAAAAAGCAGCTGCTGATACGCACTGTAGCCTAAATGAATCAAAACAGTTGTGTAGAGTGAAAGAAACCAGGCCAAAAAGAGTATGTGCTATATGATTTGATTTATATCAAATTCTGGGAAGTGTAAAGTGATCTCTAGTGGCAGAAAGCCAATTATTGATTGCTTGGGTACAGAGGAGAGAGGGGGGATGTTGGGAAGGAAAGACTACCAAGGGACATAAGGAGTCTTTTGGGGGTGATGGATATGTTTATTATCTTGATTATACTGATGGTGTCAGGGTGTATATGGTAAATTTATCAAATCATACACTGTAAATATTGGGTAGTTATTATATGTCAACATATGACATATATGTCAAATTTTACCTCTTAAAGGTGTTAAGAAACATTATGTGTCTAGAAATAAATCATGCTAAAGATGTACAAAGCCTCTACACTAAAGTTGAATATGTTATTGTGAAACATTTAGGTATCTAAATATGAAGAGATCTACCATAGTCTTCTATTGGACAACTCAGTATTGTAAAGATGGCAGTCTTCCCCAAACCGAAACAGATCAAAATCCTAACTGTTTTGTTTGTTTTTGATAAGTCAAAACTTATAAATGTATATGAGAATGGAAAAAGGCCAAGGATAGCCAAGATACTTTTGAAAAATAAGGTACACAAGGCACCTGGGTGGCTCTGTTGGTTGAGCGTTCGACTTTAACTCAGCTCATGGTTTGTGAGTTCAAGCCCCACATCAGGCTTGCTGCTGTCAGCCTGTCAGTGCAGAGCCCACTTCGGATCTTCTGTTCTCCTCTCTCTGCCCCCTCCCCTACTTATGTGCATGCACTCGCTTGCTTGCTCTCTCTCAAAAAATAAAACATTAAAAACAAAGAAAGAAAAATAAGATACAAAGAACCTACATTATCAGATATCAATATAATGAGGTGCTGGTATAAGGATAAATAAATAGATCCATGAAAGAGAATAAAGAGCCCCCAAAACCGATCCACGTGTATCTGGACACTTGATATTGGACAAAGGTGAGAATGCAGGTCATTGAGAAATGGCTAGTAAGCCTGGTCAACTGGGGCTCTATAAGAATTCCTCCCATAAAACACAAAAATCAGCTCCAAAGTAGATCAAACCCCTTAATGTGAAATTCAAAATCATACACCTCTGAGAAGTATACAGCTTCTATAGTATAGTATAGGGAACAGTACAGGAGAATATCTTTATGGCCCTGGGAAAGGAAAGATTTTTTTTTTTTAAACAGGTAGCATAAAGCACTAATGATAATGGAAAAAGCAGCCAGAAAAAGAAACTCTTAACAGCATTAAAATTAAGAACTTTATCCACTAAAGGTTTTATAGGGAGAATGAAAAGACAAGGGACAGGGGTAGAAGACAAGATATTTGCAACTAACAAAAATGTTGTCAAGACAGCAGTGAGACACCACTACACATCTTACAGAATGGCAAAGCTTTAAGAACCCATTGCTGTGTATTCTGGAGAAACAGCCAGTCTTCTATGCTGTGAGTTGGTGGGTGAGCTAGCGCACCACTTTGGAAGGATGTCTGACATTATCTATTAAAGTTGAGGACAGCTGTTTCATATGACCCAGAAATTTCCCTCTTGGTTGACACCGTGATGAAACCTACATGCATGTGTATCAGCAGTATGTACACAGCAATGTTGTATGTAACGGTACAAACTCAGGCAATTTCCAGATGGTCTACTTACAGTAAACTGGGCAAATAAATTATAGTATTTTTATTCAATGGAATATTATATAGATGCCAAACAGCCCAAAAACAGAAAAGGCCACTACACAGTGATCTACGTAGAGATGACTGTCCTCTTTATATACTGTCTTCTTACTTATAAAGTAAGAAAAGGACAGACCAGCAGGCGTGAGAAGAAAGTAAAGAGACTTCTTAGGAAACTATTGTGGCAATGGCAGGGAATGTTCTGTCACGTACCAACATGTGCTAGACATTGTGCTAGGCTCTCACAACCATTTGGCACAGTAGGAATTATTTTGCAGGCAAGGAAACTGAGGGTCAGACAGGCTAAATGGCTTGCCTGGGATACACAGAGACTGGGTGGCAGAAACAGAGATTTAAAAACAGGCATCAAATCCCACATTCTTTCCACTGGAGTAGAAGGTGTTAATTGCCTTGCAATGGCCATTCGCCAGCTCTCCTTTCTTTCAGAACCCCAGATTTTATCATGGCACATCCACCCCTCTATGCTGTCATCCTACAGATGACAGAGCAAAAGACAGAGCAAGCCTGGCCCCCCGGGCGCTCTAGAGCAGCCCCACCATCCCATACCACTTGGATGTTTTTGCTCCCTTTTATTTTTTCCTTTATTTATTTTTGGAAAACAACTCCTGGACCCAGTGGTCCTAGAACTGTTAGGGTTAGGGTCACTTAGGGGGCTCAGTTGGTTAAGTGTCCCACTTTGGTTCAGGTCATGATCTCACAGCTTGTGGGTTCGAGCCCCGCTTTGGTCTCTGTGCTGACAGCTCAGAACCTGGAGCCTGTCTTCGGATTCTGTGTCTCCCCTCTATCTGTCCCTCCCCTGCTCATGTTCTGTCTCTCTCTAAAAAATGAATAAACATTTATATATACATAATTTATAATATATATATGTAAAATTGTTAGGGTTCTTGAAACAAAAAGGAAATGCAGAGTTAGGGGCACTTGAGTGGCTCAGTGGGGTAAGCATCCAACTCTTGATTTCAGCTGAGGTCATGATCTCATGGTTTATGAGTTCAAGTGCCGCTGTCAGTGCAGAGCCTGTTTGGGATTCTCTCTCTCTCTCTCTCTCTCTCTCTCTCTCTCTGCCGTTCCTCCACTTGCTCACTCTTTCAAAACAAATAAACATTTAAAAAGAGAGAGAGAGAGAGAAGGAAATGCCATTAGAAGGCAAACTTGCCATTTCCTTCCAAAAGTATGCCGCAAATATTACAGCACCCAGATGTGATGGCTGTAACACGCTCCAGCGCCTACAGCAGGGCCGGCTTACACAGCCTGTAGAGGAGCCCCAAGCTGGAGGGCCCCTGAACGTGACCAGCTACAGCAGCCAGTGTGACAGCTGTGTTCCAGAAGCGTGGGACATCGGAGAAAGCACTGCAGGACAGGCCCCTGCCTCACGCCGCTCCCTTACTCATTTGCCCTGTGAAGCTCATAGGCACCTGCCGGAGAGAAGCCCAGACAGCTCTGCCCTCCCACTTGCCCTCACTCAGCACTTGCTCCTGGCCCAAAGCAGTTTATCCCAACGTGGAAATCCAGGGCCACCACACTTGCATCCCCACAAGAAGTTCTCTGTCCCAATCTCAGGAGGTCCTGTTGCTGTCCAGGAACTGTCATGCTCTGCTGCGGACATTCTTGTCACCTGGCTCCAGCGCCTTTAATACTCTGGCTCTCCCTGTTCAGCAACCCATCCTCCTAGCTCTTTTTTTTTTTTTAATGTTTTATTTATTTCTAGGAGAGAAAGAGAGACGGCGTGAGCAGGGGAGGGTCAGAGAGAGAGGGAGTCACAGACTGAAACAGGCTCTAGGCTCTGAGCTGGCAGTCAGCACAGAGCCCGACGCGGGGCTCGAACCCACGAACCACAAGATCATGACCTAAGCGAAAGTCGGACGCTTAACCAACTAAGCCACCCAGGCGGCCCCACCCCCACCCCCATCCTCCTAGCTCTTCTAGTGTCCTCCTGATGGCAGGTTAGGGAGGAGAGTGATTGCCCAGGGCTACGGCTTTCTCTTTTCTCTTTTCAAATCCTAGGATCCTTTATCCCTTCTCTTTTGTCTCCTTAGAGTTTTCTGCAACCTTCAAAGCTGAGCTCTCTCCGCCTTTGGGTGTGGTCTGTGGTGGGCTGTGTCTCTGGCAAGAGCAAAGGCCTTGACACAGTGTGGACTTCAGAGAGCAACTTGGATGGAACCCCAGAGGCCTGGAAATGTGGGAAACGGGGTTAGCCCGGCTTACATAAGGACTACTTGGTACCACTTTAGTTTCAGTTCCAATGTGGGAACAAAGTTGCTCCTTAAAACCCTTCAGATCACATGGGTGGTGTGGACTTGTGCTTCTGTCAAAGCCAAAAGCTCAGGTTATTTGGGCACTGATGGTACTCTGCCAATTCCTTGTAGAAAGATGAGATCTGCACCTGGGCCTTCCAGGTCAGAGTCTTGGTAGGACATCCGAAGCCTCCACTTGCTTCTGAATTTTCTGGAACCAGATTGCTTTTTTCTCTCATTTCAAGATCCTAGGAGAGAGAACCAACAGTAATAGGCCATGTCTGGAAGCAATTTGAGCGGGGGAAGGGGCATTTCGAGGCCTGCCCAGTCCTGTTTTCTTTGTTCAGCCTAGGGAATGGAGCCACAGCTGCCCGTTCCGGGCTCTTTTGGATAATTGCCCCCAGAAATATAACCTCTAGAAAAACAGCTTGCAACGTATTGCAGTCTCTCTTAAACAGATAAGATGATCAGAATCCAAAATGACTATTTTTCGTTAAGGAAATATTTCGAGGGGAGCCTGGGTGGCTTAGTCGGTTAAGCGTCCGACTTTCGCTTAGGTCATGATCTCACGGTTCATGGGTTTGAGCCCTGCTTCGGGCTCTGTGCTGACTGCCGGCTCAGAGCCTGGAGCCTGTTTCAATCTGTGACTCCCTCTCTCTCTGACCCTCCCCTGCTCACGCTGTCTCTCTCTCTCCTAGAAATAAATAAAACATTTACAAAAAAAAAAAAAGGAAATATTTCGAGAGGGGTGAGAGCACTAAAAAGAGCTGAATGCTCACCTCTGAGCTCCTGATGAGTGAGAAGGAATTTAAGGCCACTGTGACTGTGTATGTGACCAGAAGTCACATTAGACTCTGCCACAACTGGCAAATGTAGCTGGTATTCTTCCTGCAGCTCCTGTTATTCTCAGTTGGAAGTGATGTCCACACTCTTTCTCCAGCCCTGCCATCACCCACAATGCAAACCTACACTGAGCAACCAACCAGCAAGAGCCCCAGAGCAGCCTTGATAATGGGCAGATGGCTGCAGCCCATGGAGTATCAGCACCCCATGTGGACTTTTACATGAGAAATAAACCCCCATTTTGTTCAAGCTGCTGTAGTTTTATCTAGGTGGCTAACTAAAAAGTTCTAGTATCATGTATTTTTTAAGAATTTAAACATTTATTTACTTTTGAGAGAGAAAGAGAGAGAGTATGAGCAGGGGAGTGGCAGAGAGAGAGGGAGACACAGAATCCGAAGAAGGTTCGAGGCTCTGGGGTGTCAGCACGGAGCCCGACACGGGACTCAAATTCATGAACCGTGAGATCATGACCTGAGCCAAAGTCGGATGCTCAAGGGACTGAGCCACCCAGGTGCCCCTAGTAGCATGTATTTTAAAGTTGCTAAGAGAGTACAACTTAAATACAAAGAAAAAATGTTGTAACTATTGGAGGCAATGATGTTAACTAAACTTTTTGTAATCACTGTGCAATATATACATGTATCAAATCATGTTGGACACCTTACTTACACAGTGTTATAACCGGTATGTCAATTATATTTTAATAAAACTGGGGGATTGGAGGTGGGGGGAGTTCTGGCAAGCCTAGAAAGAAGCAAAAGAATTAGGTTCAAAGTGCTGGCAGTTCAGCAGCTACCTTGGGAGCCAGAAGGGAAGGCCCTGGGCAGCTTTCTCTGTATGGAGCATTTCCCTATATCCCTAGGGCTGTCTGCTCCATGGTCCCCCCACAGTTCAGCTTCCTGAGTATCCCTAAAACTTTATCTTGGAAATATATTTGACTAACTGTATCTGACCGTCAAGCCTATGTGACCTTGTGGGTCCAAAAAAGGAAAAGAAAAACAGACAAAAACAGCAACAGACTCTTGACTCTTGGTCCAAATTCTCAGTAGAGAAAAGTGTCCTCTGACCTTTCTGCAGGGGCAATATCATAGCCAATGCAGTTTGTCTGAGGCAAAATTATTGCTAATTGAGAAGTGTTCTCTGCCTTTGGTGGATTCCCTGCTTTTAAGTGCTGGTTCAGTCATCTCTGGGATGGTAGGGAAACATGCCCACTGGGGGCCATGAGAGGGCATAGTTTCTCTTAGGAACTGACTTGACACATCTCAGGAGAGAGAAGAGACAGGCAACTCTAGAGAAGACAGTTTTGTGGCTCCATGCAAATCTTATTGGCTCCTTGGCTTCTTTCTTTTCCGTGGCAGCCCCAATCTCTTCCTGTGTGAACATCTCCTTTGAAAAGGCTGCTACGATCAGGTGGGCTGGGTGGGTCAGCTAGGGGAAGGTAGATGGCCAAGGATTGGGAAGTGCAGGTGATGTGGGGGATATGGGGTGGGGAAATTGGGGGAATAAACCCTATCGCCCAAGATCAAAGCTAGGGAAATTCTCACTGCCAAGTCCAAAGGTCAGAGGCAGAGTGGAAAATTAGACACAAAGCCAACGTCAGGAGCCAGCGGAAATGGCCAAGGATTGGGAAGTGCAGGTGATGTGGGGGATAGGGGTGGGGGAAGTGGGGGAATAAACCCTATCGCCCAAGATCAAAGCTAGGGAAATTAAGTCTCACTGCCAAGTCCAAAGGTCAGAGGCAGAGTGGAAAATTAGAAACAAAGCTGACGTAGGGAGCCAGCGGAAGTGGCAAAAACGGAAACAGGCCAGGGAAGAAGACCAGGAGGTACATGGTGCCCACTGAGAATGAATTGGCAACAATCCGAGCTTCACTGGTTTCAATGTGGGCTCGGACAAAGAGGGTCCCAACGAGGAAGACAGGGCCTACCTGGGTTGAAGCCCCATCAAACGGAAAAGAGGAGAACCCAGTGTTTCTTAACCCAATTCTGTAACTTTCCTAACACCACACTGTGTGCATTTGTGCATTTTTCTTACATTGCTAAAGGGAACAGCACCCCCCAGAGGGTTATCTTAAGGCTTGAATGTGATCATCCCTCGAGGAGGATCGCTGCCGGCTCTCCGGTCTTGGCATGGGCCTCGAGTGGCGGGAGGCCTCGGCTACCCTCTAAAGGAGCCGAATCCCCCCGCCAAGCGTGCCCCAGGGGCTCGCTGCGGCGCTGCTGCCGTCTGAACCTATTCCCCCCAGGAGACAGAGGAAGCGTGAAGTCAGCAGTGGAGGATGGACACACGCGGAGGGACGGCTTAAAAGAGGGGGGGGGGTGTAACTGCCGCCCCTCCAGGCAACTGCAGGCGCTGCTCAAATGGGGACGATGACGGGCTCAAAGGTTAACGTGAGGTGGGCCCGCTTCTGCATAGTCCGTCCGTTCCGTCGTATTGGGAAAAATAACGTGCCCTCGCCGCTCTGGTACTGGATCCGGGGTAGAGCTCTGCGGCGGCGCGCGGCGCAAGACGCCCGGCTCCGCGTTCCGGCCTTTGTCCAACCTGGAGCGGGGCCGCGCAACCGCGCCCCCCAGCGCCGGAGTCCGCCCAGGCGGAGAGGGGCGGAGCCCGGCTCCCAGCCCGCCCCCCAGGGGCCGCGGCGCGCCGGCGTGACGTGACGCGTGCCGACGTCGGCGCACGCCGAGACGGAAGAGGCGCGGGCCGGGAAAGGAGCTGGCCGGCTGCTGCGGCGCTTCAGTCCCCATGGCGCTGTGGCGCGGCTCTGCGTACGCCGGCTTCCTGGCGCTGGCGGTGGGCTGTGTCCTCCTGTTGGAGCCGCAGCTGCCCGGCTCGGCGCTGCGCTCGCTGTGGAGCTCGCTACAGCTGGCGCCCGCGCCCCCGGGACCCGGCTCCCCTGAGGGCCGCTTGGCGGCCGCCTGGGACACGCTCATTGTACGGCCGGCCCGGCGTTGGCGCCGCGTGGCCGTGGGGTGAGTGCCTGCGGGGACTGCGGCTCTGGGTCTCTCCACGGAGGTGCGGCCGCTCCGGGCCTCCTGGGGCCACCTTGGCGGAGTCCGGGCGGCTGGGGAGCTGGGAGGTCGAGCCGCGCAGAGACGGGTTCCCAGATGTCCCCGGGAGGCCCCCTCGGCGCTGGTGTCCACGCCGCTTCCTTGACGAGAAGCGTCGGAGGTCTGGGACGAGCCTCGTTCGTCGCTGCTGCAAGGACTCACCAGACTGCTTCTTGCTCTAGCTAGCCTCTGCGTCCCTCTCTTCTCGGGAGGACCCGCCTAGTAGCCTCTTGCAAATCCCGCGCAGCCTGACACCCTCCTGTTCCAGTCTCCTTCGTTCCTGTTTCAGCTCTTCTCTTTCAGCCTTTTTGCGGTCAAAGACACCTGGTTCTTAACGACGCGTATCCTCTTGCTTCTGAACTTCTTGAGTGAGTGGCGTGCTCGCTGCCTTTAAGTGCCGACTTTATTTCCCTTGTTTTCCCTTCCCGAACAAGGAAGTGTGGGAGACCACCACTCTACTGAAACTACTCTCTCAAAACTCACTGGTGACTTGTTGATTTTCTAGTTCAGTTGCCCTTATTTTAGTTTTCGTTCCCAACTCTCTGCAGGCTTCCATGCGCTAAAGAGGTTCGCTTTTTGAAACTCTCTTCTTCCCCTGACTTCAGCGACGTGGCATATATACGGTTCTCTCAGCTCACAGTGCCACCTTTCTTTGTGTTCCTCTCCAAAAATGTATTCTCTTCATACTAACTTTACACCCTGGCTCAGTTAGACTTAAATATCTTGCCTCCCCCTAAAAGCCCCATACGAAAGCAGGCCATCTGTGAAGTATTCTGCTAGATTCTTCAGTGCTGGGGGAAGGCTAATAAGGCAGAGCAAAATTATCCTGAAGGTTAGACACAATAATCGTGTGATCTAGCATGGTGTCTGCTGTAAAGAGCACTCGCATGTCAGATATATATATATATTTTAATATCAATATCTTGTTTCTTGGGATTTATCCCCTTTTACCTCTTCTTTCAAGTTCAGGCCCTTTCACCCACTTCCTTATCAGCTTCTTAATTGTCCTTCCCGGTGTTAATGCACATTCAATAAAAATGATCACCTACATGGTATGTGTCAGGTCCGTGCTAAGTTCTGAGGATGCAGAAATGGGTGAAGCAACATCCCTGCCTCATTTGTTGAAAAGAGATACATTCATTATTAGTGCACATGCTGTCATAGTAGAATGCCACAGTCTGAGAGGCTTAAACAACAGAAATTTATTTTCTCACAGTTGTAGATGCTGATAGTCTCAGATCAAGGTGAGGTCCTGGCAAGATTGGTTTCTAGTGGGTCCTCTGTTCCTGACTTGCAGATGCCCCCTTCTCACCATGTACCCATATGGCCTTTTCTCTGTGCATGCACACTCCTGGTGTCTCTTCCTCTTACTATGTGGACTTTAGCCCTCTTAGGTTAAATAGTCCCTATCTCCAAAAACAGTCACGTTTGTGGTTTGTGCTTCAACATATGAATTGGTGGGGGACAGGGGCACACAGTGCTGTCTGTAACAATTATCAAAAGTGCTTTGCAGAACTAGTGCTAAAAACAAGGCAGTCTTGTGTCCCAAAGGATTACTGATTCTTCCCAGGATGAGGTTTTGGAAAATGCTCCATCTGTCTGAGAAAGTGATGTTACATTTACTATGGCTGAATCACAAATCCCCCCAAAACTTGGTAGCTTAAAACATGGTCATTTTATTATCCTTTCTGATTCTGAGGTTCAGTTAGGCTCTGCGAGGCACTTCTCACATGCGTTGTCACGCAGCTTCAGTCAGGTGGTGCCTGGGACTGGAATCCTCCTACAGGTTGGTTGTGGTTGTCAGCTACGGCCTCAGCTGGTGTTTTCTCCTGAGCAGGCGTTCTGTGCAGCTACGTAGGTTTCTCATAGCAGGGTAAGGAGACAATGTCCCGAGACAAGCAGGCAGAAGCCTTAATGCCTTTTACCACCTAATCTTCAAAGCACATAGCGTTAACTTCTACCACAGTCCTAGGTCCAACTGGTTTCAAAGGGCTGGGATTTAGAGCGCATCTTGATGGGAGGAATGTCAATGTCACGTTGTAAAAAAAGAATGTGGGATGGAACATCTTGTGGCCATCTTGGAAAATATATTCTGCTATAGTGATATACTGCATGGGATATATGCCCTGGAGTAGAAAGGGGATTTCTCCACACAAGGGTGGGGAAGTAAGTCTACTGAAGCAGAGAGAACCAAATGTGAAGTAAACAGTTTGGGAACAGCAAATTGGCCGTGTTTTGAGTGAAGGACCTTATGGTAGAGAGAGGTTAGTAAATGATGCTGAGAAGGGCCTTTTATCTCAGGGAAGGTGGTGGGAGAGCAGTAAAGTTTTATAAGCAGGTAAATAAGACTAAGTTCTTCTTCGTTACATTCCTAAAAGGAATGTAAAGGATGGGTTTTGAGCCGTGGCTCTAACCCCATTGACAGTTTCACATCATTTTTGTGGGTAACAGACATCCGTTGGTAACATTTTTCATTACCCAAAGTGATTTTATTTTAGCCCTAAAAATGGCAATATGCGAGGCATAGGTGAGAGAAGTTGCAGTACGTGCACTAGAATTTTATTTGGGGGAGGGGCTGTTGTAGTTTGCCTTCTCAGGAGAACACACACATTCACTTGCACTCTCAATGCACAATTTAGTGTGGTTCATAAGGAGGAAAGTCTTGACATCCTGACCTTAGTTAAGAGGCCGTTGTGAGGTCTGGATGAAGGGAGAGAAGAGCCTTTTTTCATTGACAGTTGTCCTCGATGTGAGATTTGTTAACAGGTTGAGTGTGGTAAAGAAAGGCAGTCCAAAATGACAAGTTTTCAGCATCAGGTATTTTATAACCTTATATAGGCAGATACAAATATTGTCATCTAGTAGCAGAGTCACAGGTAAGCCAGTTTCTAGCTTCGACCGTGTTCATGCCACATTACTGCCAAAAGTGATTAAGAAAAGGGAAAAAGTTTGTGTTGAAAGGTAACAGGTTGAATTTCAGAGGAAGGTCACTGTACCTGCTTGTGGGATTTCAAATGAAGCTGAGCCTTCAGCTAACAGTGAAGCTGAAGTTTAGGAGCCATATTGAGAACAGGCTTGCAGGCTTTGGGGATACCAATAGTTAGGCTGAGGTCAGAGACTGGATAGGATCACCCTGGAAGAGAGCAAGAAGGGAAGGTAAATGGCAAGGGTGGAATTCTGGGAGGCACCAGCATGTAGGGGGCTGGTGGAAAGGACCCAGAGAAAAACTGGATAGGAGGAGTTTCAAGAAGATGGTCAGTGGCAAGCACACTACCACACCTTTCTAAAATGTGCCACCTCCTCTGCTCCAAAATCAGACTCTGGTGCCTAAGACCCATTGGGTGAACCATGAACCTAGTGTTCATTCCTCGGTACCTGGCCTTCCCCTGACCTTTCGAAGCATGTCTTACTCCACTCCTCTGTTCAACTCTCCATTCTAACTAGATCCACATTCTTATTGTATCCAGACAGAAAGTTAATCCCATCATCTGCAACTATGCTTGTGCATGCCGCCTTTGAGGGCTTCAGTATCAGATAAATCTAGGTTTGAATTTAGGCCCCTCCGTTTGTGGCCTTTGGAATGTTAGTCAGCCTCCAGCCTCGGCTTCTCTCAACTGAAAACAATGATGACTCCTTGCCTGTCTTACTGCGTTTTGCAAAGTAGAGTGATCTCTCTGAAAATGCGTGCCTTACCATGCATTGCTTGAGAAATACCAACCTTCTCTCTCTGTCCAGAGCAGCATCCAGAGTTCTGCGCAGGGATCACTGCCCCTGCCCCTTTGGATTTCTTTTCTCTGCACTTCTGCCTCTGGTGATTATGATTGCCTATTGTAAATATCTCAGGTATAGGGTTAAACCCAGGAAGAACCTAAGGAAACATTTTATAGATAATGAAACAGAAGGGAGGTGATGAGAACCACCATCCTTGCCTTTAAAAACTTACAGCCTAGAAGGGGAACTGTGCCCCCTTCCCCCCCACCAGTGCCCCCCAACAAGCTTCTGACATTAAGGCCTGGAAGTCCAGGCTCCCCTGCCCTTATAGCTCTTCTTGTTTGGACATTCAGTATCTGTTGCCTTGCTTTATTTTCCAGTTATTTCATCCATGCCGTCTTTTCCTCCAAACTCATAATCTTTTATATCTTTCTTACTCAACTGTGAAATTCTGCGTAAAGTCAAATGAGCATAATTTTGTGGTTCTTTTGCTCCCTCCCTCTCTTGAGTTCCCCTGATAATAAAATGACGTAGGCAATGTGCTTGTTTACGTTTTCAGATGCTGTTGAATTGAGGTAAGTGCAGAGGAAGATTCTTGCTCTGGCCAAAGGGTAACTAGAAAGCACATGGAGAAATACTTAGTTTGGTGTCTGGCACAGAGATGTTCAGTGATCTTTTTATTATTAAAAGCTACTAAATAACATGTTTTCCTTTTATAAGATTTTTTCCCCTTAGTATTCATGTCATGATTAAGTTGAGGGGTGGAAAGTGTTCCTATGGTAGTTACATTTTTTAAAATCAGAATTCTGGGGAGGGGGGGGGAATAAAATCAGAATTCTGTTGGGCTTTGTCTTATGTTGCAAAATATGCTGAACATTGTTCCTTTTTGGTTTTGTTTTTTTGTAACTTTTGTAAACTTCCACCATTCTCATCTTTAAAGAATCAAACTGGAGGCACCTGAGTGGCTCAGTTGGTTAGGTGTCCGACTTCGGCTCAGGTTGTGATCTCACGGTTTGTGAGTTCAAGCCCCACATTGGGCTCTGTGCTGACAGCTCTGAGCCTGGAGCCTGCTTCAGATTCTGTCTCTCTCTCTCTCTCTCTCTCTCTGCCCCTCTGTTACTCGCACTCTCTCAAAAATAAATATTTTAAAAAATTTTTAAAAAAGAATCAAGAGTATCCAGTATCCTATGGATACATTCATAGATATATGGATATGAAGGTGATGTATTTGTGGAAGTCGCTGTCTTCAAATATGGGCATTCCTCAGTGTCTGAACTTTGTTCTCCATACTCCGTACCCATTGGGATACATTTCCTAGATAGGACTCTTTGGTGGAAATAGGGTCTCTCTTGCTGTCCAAACTTGCACTGTCTGAAACTAGGGAACCTACTTGAATCTGAGAGCCAGGGATAGTATTCCTATTAAGAGTCTACCCTTTAGATATGTAATGTTGCATCCAATAGAAATAAAGAACACACTGTATGAGGTGGAATTGAGACCAGTTTCTAAGGTGTGCTTGGTTTATGATCATGCAGGACTATGAAAGGAATGTCTGTTAAACACAGTTCTGCACCTGCTGTATGAATGTCAATGTAAAGTAAATTTGAGCATTTAAATGATGATTGGTAGGCAGAAATCTTTTCTAAAGCACGTGATCCATAGGGGAAAAATAAAGCATCCTTATGATGAGAGTGTAGTCAGTTTGTATCACTAGGAGAGGTCTGTATCTTCCTTGCCATTGTAGACCTTATATCTAGTCTACATATGAACCTTTTAAAAATTATGTTGTTTTTCAGTTGTAAAAGTAATACGTGCTTATAAGAATTAGAAACAAATCTAATGAAAAATGAAATTCCTCTCCCTTACCCAATCCCATTTTTCTTAGGGATTACCACCATCAATGACTTTGTTAATTTCCAGATGTAGAGGTTTTTTTGGTTTGTTTGTTTTTTAAGAGACTAGAAGGGAAACATTGTAGGTGTATTCCATATTAGAATCCAATCCTTTGAGCCTTCTTTATTGATTATATTTTATAGTTTCAAAGCTGCTTGGATTTCACCTGGAAGCCCAGCCCCCTTCTCAGCAGGAGCTATTTGTTGGCCTGCTGTGGGCCTAGGTCCTCTCAGAGGCTTACAAGCTGCCTGTATGGTCATCTAGCCCCATTGGCAAGAACGACATCCTCAATAGGCAGAGGCAGGAATAAAGGTGACTCTGGGGTGGGGGACAGGAAGTCCTCATCTAGCTACCCAAATTATTTGACCCTTCTCTTTTAAGGGATGGCGTTTAGTAAAGTAACATTAAAAATATAAGCCAGAACTTTTCTGTGCACATGTAGGAGAGAGGCCATGCCAGACAACCAGAGTGCTTTATAATTTGAGTCTGCAGAGCCAACCAGGTGATGCAGCATTGGTTTCTTATGATCCCTTTAAGGTCATGGATTGATCTAATGAATCCCTGCCAAGTGATGAGTTGTTACAAGACTGCAGGTGTGCCTAAGTCTTTAAAGCACCTCTTAACTCTTTAAGAGTTTCAGCTGGGAGTACTTAGACATTTAGGTATTTGGTGTCTTACCACCTTCCAAATGTGTCTTTGGAGGGAAACTATCTGATACTTGACTTTTGACCAAAACTTACATTTTGCTTACTTTGCACTAAGCAGTGTTCCTAAGCATATATTAACTTCATCTTCAAAACAGCTCTATAAGTTAAGTACCCATATTACACCATTCTATGAATGAGGAGATTGAGATACAGAAATTTGACTTGCCCAAGTCACAAAGCCAGTATAAATCCAGACAGTTTGGCTCTGTCAGCATTTTCTCAGAAGTGCTGTATTTGTGTTATCATGATATCTTTGTTCTAAAATGCTGAGCACTTGTCTTCTCTTTGTAGCTTATAAAGATTTGCCAATCTATTGAAAAGAATCCTGTGTTCTTTTTTTTTTAATTTTTTAATGTTTTATTTATTTCTAGGAGAGAGAGAGAGAGAGAGAGAGAGAGAGACAGCGAGACAGCGTGAGCAGGGGAGGGTCAGACCGAAACAGGCTCCAGGCTCTGAGCTGGCAGTCAGCACAGAGCCTGACGCGGGGCTCGAACCCACGAACCGCGAGATCATGACCTGAGCGAAAGTCGGACGCTTAACCAGCTAAGCCACCCAGGCGCCCCGAAAAGAATCCTGTGTTCTGATCCAAAGAAATATTCTGGCATATGTCCAAATAAAGGAATCTTCCTTCTGCCTATGCTGTGTACTTCCCAGTTAAGGTTTCAGATCCACTTCATCTGTTTTTCTGTTTGAATACAGTTTCTGGAAACATTTCTCTGTTGTTAAATGCAGACTAGCTGCCCTGGTGCTTCTGGTTTTTTCTTTCATGCTGTCTCTTTCCTCCTTCCAGAGTCAATGCCTGTGTGGATGTAGTGCTCTCAGGAGTGAAGCTCTTGCAGGCGCTTGGTCTGAGTCCTGGGAATGGGAAAGATCACATCATCCTGCATTCAAGGAATGATCTGGAAGAAACTTTCGTTCACTTCATGGAGAAGGGAGCAGCAGCTGAGCGCTTCTTCAGTGATAAGGAAGCTTTCCATGGCATTGCCCAGATTGCGTCAGAGCTCCCAGGAGCCCAGGTCTGTTTGGTTCACCAGCAGTAAATTAAGAGAAGGTGGGGAAAGATACCTTTTTGTATGGTTCCTAGAAAGAACTGATAAACTTTTCCTTCATTCTCTCCCAAGGGTGATTGTTGGGAATCCAGTTCTACAGCATTTTCCCCTGTTTGTAAGATGTATGTCTGAACTTCCATTAACTTCACTGTTTCCAGTCGGTTCAATTCAGCCAACATTTATGAAGCATCGGTACTAAGAGTTTGGTCCTGGTTCATCCATGAAATTTTTTTCGTATTACCCAAGTTTAAGGTGGGAAGGATACCTACCTCTTAACTTGTTTGGGTATTGCTTGTGGCTGATAATGTAGAGTAATTATAATATGACTGAGTCCCTCCTGAGCAGAATAAGGCCAAATGCACAGAGAACTGGTTGTAGCTTTTACATGGCAAGGGAGTCCTCACCTCTGCTCTAGTGTTCCATAGCTAGGCTCCTTACCTCGACATTACTGACTCTTAGGGTTGGATAATTCTTTGTTGTAGGGGCTGTCCTGCACGTTGTGAGATGTTCAGCATCTCTGCCATCTACCTTTTGGATGACAGTGGCACTCCCCTCCCTCCCCAGGTGTGACAATTAAAAATGTCTCCAGACATGGTCAGTTGTTTCCAGGGTTAGGGAGAGGAGAGAAGCAAACTGGTTGAAAACTGCTGGTCTAGATCAATGGTCTCAGACCTGAAACACAGAATCATTGTTACACTGAATTTGTTGTTTGAGGACTTTGTTTTGAGAACCCCCAGTCTGCAGGGTAGAACCTGTCTGAGATGGAGACAGCTTAGAGTGCCCACATGGTCCAGATATTTTCTTGAGGTTCACATGGAGTAAGAGGAAGTTGTGGGGCCAGAGACCTCAGGCCCTCCCTCACCCCAGCATACCTGCTGCTACACGTGCCTTCTTGCCTCCTGAGGCTGAATTTTGATTGTTTATTTCAGCCTGTCTCCACCCCCAGTTCTTCTTACCTAAAATCTTCCCTTGGCTAGTCACCCAGTCTGGACATGGTTCTTGCTAGGGGAGCTCTTAATGCCATTTTTAATTGGTACCTTTCACAGGCCTTTCTTTATGACCACTTTTATTTTGAGAACTTTTAAGGTTTTAAAGGTTTTTTTTTTCCTTTGAAGCTTCCCATTTGAACATTAGAAGTGGGCATGGGTTTTACCCAGCCGAGTTTGTAAAGAGGACAGCAAGCTGTTAAAATCTCAGCTACGATCATTTTTACAGCTGAACTCAGTAGTGAGATTCTGATCTCTTATGAAAGAATCTTGATAGTTACAACATGATGATAGGTGTGCTGCTAAAAGCCTTTATGATTATAGTATTTGAACCACTAATTCAATTTCTGTTCTCTTCTGCCTTGATCCTGCCTTTTGTTTCATAATGCAAAAAAAAATTTTTTTCTACAGAAACTTCACCTAGCTTTTTGATTGTCCAAGTCATTTGTTAAAATTATGAAACCTAAAATGTGTTATTTACCTTCCACTAGGGTGACACTTAATTTGGAGACTTTTCAAATTCCCTTAAGCTGTAAGGCACATTGATAAAACAGCAGTTAATAACTATTATACGAAAAATCTAAAATCCACTTCATAGAGTCTTAATATTTTCCCCCAAGATTTTTAGTAAGTTCTTTTGGCTGTCATTGTCAAATATAAATTAATGCTAACATGTCAAAAGACCAAATTTTAGCCTATATTACAGAAAGCTTTACGTTTATTTAAAGGAAGCTGTTACTGTTTATCTGAATCTGAAAATGGGCCAACACAAAGCTTAGGATGAAAGCGATGTCTAGAATCTAGAATTGTGTGTTTAGTCTGTGTGTCTGCATGTGACTGAGGACTGGAAGGTGAGGGGGTGGCATCCCCTCTAGGCAAGACTATTGATGAGGCTTCTCAGTTTTCCTAGTCAAGCATCAGCCTTAACTCCTACCTGTCAGGTATCCAAAGCGTGTGGATCCATCCTTGGCAACATGGAGCATCAGTTGTCTGCTCTCCATCACCAGGTCTGCTGCTGAGAGAGGTGGTATTTAGGAGAGGTTCTGTGTTAGAGCCTGTTACCCTTAGATTTGCTCCCAAGTAGGCATTTGTTTTTGTTTTCTTGTTCTTTTGTTTATTAATTAATGTTTATTTTTGAGAGAGAGAGAGTGCAAGTTGGGGGAGGGGCAGAGAGAGAGGGAGACACAGAATCCAAAGCAGGCTCCAGGCTCTGAGGTGTCAGCACAGAACCTGATGTGAAGCTTGAACTCACGAACTACGAGATCATGACCTGAGCCAAAGTCGACGTCTAAGCCACAGCCACCCAGGCGCTAGGAAGGCCTTTGTATTTTCTAACACATCTTTCTCAAAACTGAGCAACAAACATTCACTGAGCACTTAACTATAAGAAGCCAGTCCTGCCCTGAGGGAGCTAGTCATGTACCCAGATGAGAGTAGCCAAAGTGGACAAGGGCTGTAGTGGAGGTTTGAGTATAGGGGCAGCAAGGGATCTGTAACTGTCTGGGAATGGGACTGTGGAAGCTGAGGTGGCAGTGGGGTAAGAGGGACAGAAAACATGGCATAAGAGGTGAGTACAGCTGTTTCTTGAGAAGTAATTGGGGATTTACCAGTGCCTGAGAAGGGGCAGGCATCCTGAACAAAGGAAGCAGCGTGTACTAAAAGCACAAAGACCTAGGAAGGCAGACTCAGTTGCAAACATGGTGTGGGAGGAAAAGGCAGGACAGGAGGGTATAAAGGAGGGCAGAGGGCAGGTAAAGAAAAAAACCTGTGTGCCTCACTTAGAAGTTGGATTTTAGTTCATTGTAGTATCTATTGAATGATTTTTAGGAGAATGACACGATCATACATTCATTTTAGAAGGATTGTAGTGTAGGAGATAAGATTTATCCACATTTTTCATATTTCCTTTATCTGTTATGGCTTCCTGGAAGCTCAAGGCCAGATTTGATCTACAGTTACGGCAGTTATACTGACTTTCATGGTTGGTATATTTGGTTTTTTTCCACCTTTGCTTGTACTTCATGGTGCCTGTTAACCTATGAGGTTAATGATCTTATTAACCTCATCTGTGTGGCATTGTTATAAAGTAGCCTCAAAATGTTTTGAGGGGAAAATGGACCATGAATTTATTAAATTAAAAATTATTAAACTTGTGTAACATAGTTGTGCTAAAATATTGTCTAATAACTTTGAACTGTCTTACAGCACTATGTAGGAGGAAATGCGGCTTTAATTGGACAGAAATTTGCAACCAACTCAGATTTAAAGGTAGGTCAAATACCCAGCTTAAAACCTCCATCTTTTACTAGTGTTTTCAATAAATTTCGGGGCAAGAATGAATATTCAATATATATAGGACCACCTAGTATGTGCCAGACCCTAGGTCGCTTGTTAGAAGGCAATATAGTAATAGTAGGACAGTGGTAATAGCTAATGCTTTTTCAGTGCTTACTGTGTGCCTGACAGAGCTTTACATAAGTTAGCTCAGTTCTGGCAACAGCGGAGCCCAGTTGGTACTCTTGTTGGTACTGTAATAGTCTTGCTTTCCACATAAAGCTGAAGGCATTGAGAAGTTCATGGCTAATCAGAAATGGAATCTTCTAACCCAGGACCCTATATCCCACGTCCTTAAATACTATATCATGTGATGGTTAAGAGCCTGTGGGCTCCAGAATCAGGACCTAGGACTGGGGAATACGCAGTGACGAGAGAAAATGTAGATGACTGTATTGATGAGCTTGGATCCAGAGTGTTGGAAATTGAAGGCCTCAGGTAGAGGTCAGTGGTGGTGTCTTCAAACATTTGGTTTAAATAGAATTAAAAATGACTGCTCTGTTCAAAATAACGTAAGTAGGTTCTCTGTTATGAGTAGGTAGGTCTGGAGTGGGGGCGGACAGCAAGGAGGTTATTGCTGTTGTCCTGCTGTAAAATGGATTAGAGCAGCCAGAAGGGGAGAAACCACGTATCTAAAGCCTCCTAAAATGGAATCCTTTCTATGTGAGGACAAAGCAGATAGACTTAACAAAGATGATTCTGGAGTAAACAAACTTGAGAAGTGCAAAATAGTTGTGGCTACTGATGACAGGGAGGGGAGCTGTAAACAGTCCTCAAGTTTGGGGAACCAGCCTGAAAACAGAAATACGGGTCAGGGGCACAGAATCAAGACCCCAGAGATATACCCAGAAATACAGATAATCAGCTGGTTGAGGAGAAAAAATTCATATGGAGCCACACTGTACACCACCAAGAGATGGATGTGCATAGATGTGAGAACGTGTTAAAGTGTGAACATTGCATTTTAATAAAAATTAAAGTTCTCATGAAATATGAGGGTGAAAAATACAAATTTTTTGCAGCCAGTTTCTTTATAGGTAGTAATTAACTCCCAAATAGAGATTAGAAATTCCAAAGCTGACTTTCAGAAATATCACCAGTTAATAGATTGAAGAGAAGATTAATTATAAACTCATTAGAGCCCAGATTCTTCCCATCAGACTCTTGGTCCCTAAAAGGCCACCTGCCTGACCCTGAGAAGCATTCTGGCCTCTGGGAGGACAACACTCTAGAAGTCCTGGGTGAATATAAGATTGACCTTTAACGTTGACCTCTTCAGAAAAGAGCATTTACTGTTGGTTCCTGGCAGATCTGGGCCTAAGACTAGTCCAGTTGGGAGGCATCCTGATACAATAAGCCTGGCCTTAGTAGGAGATTGAGAAAAGAAAAGGGACATCTACACAATCTTCACAACAATCTGAAGAAATAAAGTATTATTACCTTTTTGGACATGACAGAAAGAGGCCCAAAGAAGTTAAGTAATGTGGCCCAGGACATCTAGCCAGTAAATGATTGAACCAGGATTCACATTCCAGCTTTGCCTTGACCTCACCACCCATACTGCACTCTCCTGAAAGGCTTCTCAACATGGACAGAGTGACCATTTGAAAATAACCAGAAATTAAGGCCTAGGTGTTTTCCCAAGGTGGTAATAATAGCTAGCATTTACATAGTTCTTACTAAATCCCATGCACTATTTTATGTGCTTTACATATATATTAACTCATTTAATCTCATAATGCCCGATAAAGGAAGTCATATTATTATCTTCATTTCTTATATAGAAGAAATGGGGCATGGAAAAGTTACAACTGTTCAAGGTCACACACCTGGTAAGGGGTAGAGCTGGAATTTGAACCCAAGTAGTAAAGCTCCAGAGTGCACATTTTTAATCACCATGCTATATTGTGTTTCAGAAGTAGACCCTGGTGAATTAGGCAAAGGCATATTTAGTGAAATGGTAGAATAGAAACCAGATTGCAAGGATAAAGAGTGTGTTTAGTAAGTGTATATTATTTAGCCAGGAATTAGGAATAGATGTTGCATTTTATCAAATGCTGTTTCTGCATCTATTGATATGATTGAGGTTTTGTTTTTTAGTTTGGTATACGGTAGTTACATTGGTTTTCAAATGTTAAACTGACTTTGTATCCTTGGGATAAACTGCACCTGGTTCTGATATATTTTCTATTTTATATATTGCTAGATTGAGTTTACTAAAATTTTGCTTAAAAATTTTACATCAATTTCCATGAGGGATATTGGTCTGTGTTTTTCTTATTTATCTGCCTGGTTTTGGTATCTGGGTAATAATGAATTAGGAGATACTTGAGTATTTTTTTAAAAAGCTAAAGTAGAATTGGTATGATACCTTCCTTAAATGTTTGTAGAATTCACTGGTGAAACTCTCTGGAGTTGGAGTTTTTGATGTGGAAAGGTTTTTAACAACACATTTGATTTCTTTAATAGATATAGAGAAGTTCAGAATTTGTATTTCTGGTGTTGTCTTCAATAGTTTTATCTTTGAAGGAATTTATGTCATCTAAATTGTTGAATTTATTGGCATAAAATTAATCGTAGTACTCTCTTACTCTTTTAAAGTCTGTAGAATCTGTAGTGATTTTTTTTTTTTATCTCTCTCATTCTTGATTTGGTAATTTATATTGTCTGGAGGGAAGTTCATCTTTTTTTTTAAATTTAATTTATTTTGAAAGAAGGGGATAGAGCATGTCTGTACATGGGGGAGGGGCAGAAAGGGGGAGAGAGAATCCAGAGCAGGCTCCATGCCCAGTGCAGAGGGACGTGGGGCTTAATTCCACCACTGTGCGATCATGATGTGAGCTGAAATCAAGAGTCGGTTGTTTAATGGACTGAGCCACCCAGGCACCCATCTTGGGTTTTTTGTTGTTGGGTTTTTTATTGAAATATAGTTGACACAAAATAATACTGCAGCAAAATTAGAATTAGTGTTTCATTTTTGGGGGGTCCATACCCAGAAGTAGAATTACTGGATCATGTGGTATTTCTATTTTTAAAATTTTGAGGAATCTCTGTATGGTTTTCCACGGTAGCTGCACGAGTTTACATTCCTATCATTGGTGCCCAGGTTCCTTTCTCCATATCCTTGTCAATACTTTTTCTTAGCTTTTTGATCCTGGCCTTTCTGAGATGCATGAGGTGGTCTCTCATTGTGGTTTTGATTTATGTCGTTTAGGGATGTTTAGGGATGTAGAGCACCTTTTCCTGTGTCTGTTGGCCATCTGCATGTTTTCTTTGGAGAAATGTCTGTTCCCGTCCTCTGCCCATTTTTTAAATCAGATTTTTTTAAAGTGTGAATTGTATGAATTCTTTATATACTTTGGATATTAACCTTTTATCAGAAAATCATTTGCAGATATCTTCTCCCATTCAGTAGGTTGCCTTTTCATCCTCTTGATTTCCTTTGCTATGCAACATTTTTTAGATTGTTGTAGTCCCTATGTTTATTTTTTCTTTTGCTGCTCTTGCCTGAGGAGACAAATCTGAAAAAATATTGCTAAGACATCAGTCTTAGAGGCTAAGATGCTAAGATGTCTGTTTTATTTTAGGAGTTTTATGGTTTCAGATCTTAGATTTAGAAGGCTTGGTTGTAATCCATTTTGAGTTTAGTTTTGTATATGATCTAAGAAAGTGGCCCAGTTTCATTCTTTTGCATGCAGATGTCCAGTTTTCCCAACTAATTTATTGAAGAGACTGCCTTCTCATTGTATATTCTTGCCTTCTTTGTCATAGATTAACTGACCATATAAATTGTGGATTTATTTCTGGGCTCTCTGTTTTGCTCCATTGATCTAGTGTCTGTTTTTTTAAAATTCTAGTACCATACTGTTTTAATTGCTATGGCATTGTGTAGTATAGCTTGAGATCTGGGAGTCTGAGCCTCCAGCATTGTTATTCTTTCTCAAAATTGCCTTGGTTATTTGGGGTCTTTTGTGGTTCCATATAAATTTTTTTTATTACTCTGGTTCTATGGGAAAATGTTATTGGTTATTTTGATAGAGATTATATTGAATCTGTAGATTGCTTTGGATCGTATGGACATTTTAACAATATAAATATTTCTAATCCATGAATGTAGTATATCTTTGCATTTATTTGTGTCCTCTTCAGTTTCATCAGTGTCTTACAGTTTTCAGAGTACAGGTCTTTCACCTTGTTGGTTAAATTGATTCCTAGGTACTCCTTTTGACCTAATTGTAAATTTGATTTTTTTTCTTAATTTCTGTTTCTGCCTGTTACCATGTAGAAATGCAACCAATTTTTGGATATTTGTGTCTTGTAACTTTACTGAATTCATTTATTAGATCCCACAGTTTTTTGGTGGAGTCTTTGAGGTTTTCTATATAGAGTATTGTGTCATTTGCAGACAACTGTCTGTAATAGTTTTACTTTTTCCTTAACAGTCCAGGTGCCTTTTATTTATTTTTCTTGTCTGATTACTGTGGCCAAGACTTCCAGTACTATGATGAATAAAAGTAGCAAGAGATACATCCGTGTCTTATTCCTGATCACAGAGGAAAAGCTTTTAGCTTCTCACCATTGAGCTTAACACATGATGTTAGCTGTGGGTTTGTCATATATAATGGTCTTTATTATGGTGAGTTATGTTCCCTCTGTACCCACTTTGTTAAGAGTTTTTATCATTAATTTGTCAAATGCTTTTTCTGCATCTGTTGATAAGCATATGATGTTTATCCTTCATTTGGTTAATGTGGTATGTCACATTGATAGGTTTGCAGAAATTAAACCATTCTTGTGTCCCTAGAATAAGTCCCACTTGGTTGTGATGAGTGATCTTTTTAATGTATTTTAAATGCAGTTTGTTAATATTTTGTTGAGGATTTTTGCATCTATGTTCATCGTTGATACTGGCCTGTAATTTTCTGTTTTTGTAATGTCTTTGTCTGGTTTTGGTCTCAGGGTAATCCTGGCCTGGTAGAATTAATTTTGAATCATTCCTTTCTCCTCCTCCTCCTCTTGTTGTTGTTGTTTTTAATAGTGTGAGAAAGAGGTTATAACTGTTCTTTAAATGTTTGCTAGAATTCACCTGTGAAGCCATTTGATCCTGGACTTTGTTTTTTGGGAGTTTTTTGATTACTGATTTAATTTCATTACTAGTAATTGTTCTATCCAGACTTTCTGTGTCTTCCTTGGAAGATGTTTGTAGTGGTATGTCCGTTTCTT